>JASCZW010013406.1:0-25686 GCA_034211315.2 Aedes japonicus
TGGCGGATCACGAACTTCTCAGCTTCAAGTAGTTCTTTCATGCATAGAAAACCAAGTTTACTTAGAATATCTTGGCTCTTTCTTCGACAATTTCCTACGTAGCGTAGAACAAAGGCAGTCACCTTGACCAGTTTCTTCCAATTAGAATAGTCGGTTAAACGGATTACTGGTACTGAAACTGTGGTGTGACCTAGAAGGTGGGGTCGGAGTTCAGTAGATAACCATAATAGAAGAAAATTGTAATCTCCATTTGATTTCAACTCCCTGACAGATACGCGTTTCGTCCACAATGTATTCTTCAGTGTCTCGTACTAATAACTCGACCTGACCGACAGTCGAGTTATTAGTACGAGACACCGAAGAAGTCTGCACATTGTAGACGAAATACGCGTATCTGTCGAAGATAAGCAAAGGTAGTTGGAATTAAATGGAGATTACTAATTTTTCTTCTAATTTATAGTTACAAGTATTCCACTAAACAGCTCAAACCCTCTAGGATTCGTCCAGTAGATGTTGGATTCACTCGTTGTTGCTGGTGTGGCCATTCATTTTCGTGGCGCCACAAAAACTTAGGACCATTGTACCACCTCGATGTCGCCGACAGATCTGGTAGCTTCTCCCATTTGGTGGCGTCATCTGCTACATTTTCTTTTGTAGGAACCCAATACCATTGACATTTTTCGGTGGCATCTAGAATTTCACTCACCCTAAACGCAACGAATTGTATGTAGCGGCGGTGATCCGAGTTGAGCCACGCAATGACGTCCTGAGAGTCGGTCCAGTAATAGCGACTGGTGATTCGCATGGACAGTGATTCCATAACAGTCTGAGTTAGTCTGGTACCTAATACAGCGGCTTGTAGCTCAAGTCTGGGTACGGAGAGGAATTTTAATGGGGCGACTCGAGTTTTTGCGGCCACTAGAACACATTCCGCATGCAAGCCCTGGTCGGTGGTGTGAACGAAGCGAAGGTAACAAGCCGCAGCAAAACCATTCTCGCTTGCATCTACAAAGGTGTGAAGCTGTACCTCATCGCATTCTAAAGGAGTTCGCGTTCGGAAGCAACGAGGAACTCGAACATTTTCTACCTGTGGTAGTACTTTGAGCCATAATTGCCATTTCACAAATGACTTGTCATCGATTTCTTGGTCCCAGAGTGTTCCGGATCGCTACATATCCTGAAGTAAGACCTTCAGCTGCATAAGAAAGTGGGCGATGAGACCCAGAGGGTCAAAAATGGTCATAAGCAGCCTCAGAACTTCTCTTTTAGTCGGACGACGAAGTCCTTCCAGCAATGCTTCATCATAACGTGTCCGATTCACTTTAAATGTGAAGGCATCCTGCATCGTGCACCACCATAAGCCCAGAACCTTTTCAGTGGCTATTTCGGAAAAGAGTCTAAGTTTTTTGCATTTGCTTCGGTTTGTCCCAAGGCCTGCAGGACTGCAGCAGAATTGCTGACCCAGTTGCGGATCTCAAATCCGCCTTGGGCATGCACGAACTTCACCTGTTCCGCTAACTGGATTGCTGCTTCCTCGGATTCAACACTCACCAGCATGTCATCAACATAATGCTGCTTCTTGATAACCTCCACTGCCTTTGGATAATCGGCTTCAAAGCGTTCCGCGTTCATGTTTTTCACAAACTGGGCGCTGCTGGAGAGCAGCAAGCCCCGAATGTCATTACGCACATCACGTAAACCTCTAGTTCACCACTATCGTTGCGCCAGAAAACCGCTGGCAGTGCTGGTCGGCAAGGCAGATGCAGATCTGGTGAAACATCTCGCGTATATCTCCAGTCAGACCAATCCGATGCTTTCTGAACTGGATTAAAATTGAGAACAGCGAGCATAATTGATCGGGCCCCTTAAGAAGCGCAGAATTCAACGATTTGCCGAAGGATGTCGCGACCGCATCCCATACAATACGGATTTTACCTGGCTTATTATGGTTTACCACAGGAAATATGGGTAAATACCAGACACGTGCGAAGCGTTGAACTTCTTCCTTCGGGGTAAGGCGTCGTACATACCCCTTTATTTACGTAATCCCGCATTTGTTGCTTCAGGATTCTTCCCAACTCCGGATCTTTTTGCATGCGTTTCTCCAAAAGGCTAAAGCGACGTAGAGCCATGTTTCGGCTGTCTGGGAGGCGGATATCGTCGTGACGCCACAGTAGGCTGGTCTCGAAGCGATCGCCGATTAAATGAGTCGATGACTGTAGCAGGCTACTTGCTCGTTGATCTTCGTTTGAGAGAAGCAGATTGTTCGGTTTCACAACTCCAAAGCTATCCAGAGAGAAGTATTCCTTCATAGCCTGATGCAAATTTTCATCGGTTTGGTCCTCGACTGTGTCAGTTTCATTCGGTCGCACGTGGAATGAATAGTGCACCATGTTAGGTGCCTTGCTGTCGCATCCTCCGCCGCAAACTGTCCATCCCAAACGAGTCTTAACTGCTATAGGTTGATCGAGTTTTCCTTCTCTGCTGCGTAGAACGAGACTTACGTGTGCATGTTTAAACCCAATGAGAATCCGTGGGCGAGCACTAACGTAGGAGTCAAGTGGCAGACCTCTCAGGTGAGGGTATATCTCACGTAGCTCCTCGATATTCAGCGACTGGAGTGGGAGCATCACCCCTTCAACCGTATGTACTTCATCTAAATTGAACCTCTTAGCTGCTTTCTGCACACCTGATACAGAGATATTTATGATCTTCGATTCTTGTTCATAGCGTTCTGTTCCACCGGTCCAGCGAAGGCAAAGTGGGCTTACATTTCCATCCAGGCCCAGTTCATCCGCAACTTCTTGGTCCATCAACGTCAGCGCAGAGCCTTCATCTAAGAAGGCGAATGTGTGCACTACTCCTCTGTTACCGTGGATAACAACAGGGAGATAACGAAACAGTACGACGCTTGTACAAGTACGATGTATGTTGCAACCGTGTTGCGAAGCACTCGTTCCAGCGGGAGAAGCCAAAGGTTCCACTTTCGGCCTTTGCTCTGGCTTCTGCTTCGGTTTCTCGTCGGCCTTTTCGTTATGCAGCAATTTGTGGTGTTGAAACGTACATCCGGCACGTCCACATGGTTTCGTTTTGCATCCCCCGAAATGTTTGCGAAGACACCGGCGACATAATCCAAACTCTCGTACTACTGCCCAGCGAGACTCTCGGGTGAGTTCTAGAAACTGTTTGCATTTCTCGATATATTTGCAGTTGGACTTACACACGACGCAGCCATTGATAGATGCTCCCAAAACGGTGGAGCTGTTGGCGGAAGGCTTCACGGAGGTAGTTTCCGAGTGTGCATTCCTCTCTTCGAGTTTCGGTTATCGTTCCGAAAAGTTGTTGGGCCCTGAATAACTGGAATGTTTACTGCACTGGCTGCTTCAGCAAGCGAATAAACCCAGCAGCTAAACGACACCAGGTTAACGTTCGGTAGCGTCTGTCGAAACCGTGCCCAGTCCAGCTTAATTGTGGGAGGAAGTTTGTTGACTAGTTGATGAAGCAGTGAAATATTGTAGAGGTGTTCCTCCAACCCACACGCATCGACGATAGAGCAGAAATTTTGTACACTAACTGCAAAATCAACAATAGTTTCAAGTTTATCCTCTCTCATCGGTGGCAGGCCGTGTATCTTCGTTATGAGTGAATGCACAATAGCTTCGGGTTGCCCGAAGAGCATTCGCAACGTTTCTATCACCCCTGGCACATTCGACGGGTGTAATAATCGAGTCTTCACCGCTTCATATGCCCTGCCCTTGAGGCTTTTCTGAAGTCGAATAACGTTCTCCTCATTTGTAAACGCACACATTCGTGTTGTGCTTGTGAACGTCGAGAGAAATATAGGCCATTCCTCAGGGTCTCCAGAAAAAATAGGGAGATCTCTAGAGATTGCTTGACGGGCGGCCAACTGTTTACCACTAAAGGGACACGGATCGAACATTTTATCCGGTCGAGGAGTCTCCATGAGGCTGTCCTGTAGCTGGCTCTTGCTGTTGAGGGACATGCAATTGTCCTTGTTGGCCAGGAGCTGGCGCCAGCGAATTGGAACAAGTAACAGTACGATGTTGCGGATTTAGCACTGCGGGTCCTAGTTGACCTCGGTGTTGTTGGCCTGGGAGGTTCCCATATGGGCCAAAGGGTAGTGCTTGCGGATTTAAACCAGTAGAATTGTGGATTACGGGTCGCAGAATCCCTGATGGTGGCACTGGGTTCGATGGAGGTATTTTGAAGCCAGTAGAATTCAGCGGCGGATTGAATGGTTCTGGAGCACTGAGGCCTTGCTTTATTTCCTGGTGGTCGTTTGAGTCCTTGATCCAGTTACGAAGACGTGCTGAACCGACGCTGGAGGTCGAACTTGCTGCTCCTGCGATCTCTTCCTCGTATTCTCTAGCTCGTATTTCTTTTCTATATACGCACGGTTCATATTTCGCTCCTCTTCCAATTTCAGCAGTTGAAGCTTAAGCAATGACCTTGAGGACCTCCTCGAATCGCCCGAAGCAACAGTTGCCGTTTTCTTAGGTTTGATTACCGTTTTTTCGGCGACGGCCTCGGGAGATTTACTGAATTCATCTTGTTCCGGCAACGACGGAAGAACAGCTAGCTCTTTAGGTGCAGGACTTTTTGCGATGGTAACTATCTGCGGTTCGGTGTAAGTATTTGTATCTTTCGGTGATGGAGGTTCTTTTCCGGAAACGGAATCTTCACGCTGGACCCAGCTTGCTGATACGCATTTTGGACAACTCCAGGGATGTTTTTCCACTTCACTCGTAACACCAACACATTTGAAGTGATACCACTTATCACACGTATCACATTGAACCATTGCTTCGGTGTCCTGACTTCTGCAGGATTTACACGTTAGTCCCGGTATCGTTTTTTCAGCCGGCCCGAATGGCGCCTGCACATGAGTCGAATTCGTTCTTGTGACCCTCACCGTAATTCCAGCACCACTTTCAATAACTTCCTCACCTTTCGACTTTCCACTTTTTTTCCACGTCTTTGAAATATTTTCCAGTAAACGAAAATTATAAAACTGTTGGCACAAACCAACGTGAATATGTTTCCGAAATTATAACTCCGAATAAAACGCGAAGGCGTAGTTGGTAGATGAAGTTATAATTTTCCTGAGAAGGTAGTGAAAATACAATGTTAGGTTAAATAGGTTTAGGTGTATAATTTATATGCTTACGTTTAGTCCTCAACGTGTTTGTGTGTGCTAAAATCCAACTAATAGATGCATATCGTGGCTACAATCTGTATTATATACTTTTAGCTAATTAATAGTTCAATTATTCAAACAATAGAACGCTTACCGTAGAAGTCAATAGACGTTTTAGATTGTAATTTCAACTTAGGTTAGGATTACGGTGTTCAGGAGTATAGGCTAGTTTAAGTATAGGTTTAATTAGTTATATTTAATATTTTAGATTTCAATTAATTACCAAGTGTGTAAGGCGTAGTTTATAAGAAATTCAACTGTACTATACTTCTATAACTAAACTCTAATTTAGATCTGCTTCTATGCTTCCTTTTGTATAGGACTTATTATCTACTGCCTATAAACGAGCATTCAACTCGCAGTTGTTGATAGCTATTGTTATCAGGTTCTTTTCAGCTCCAATAGTGTTCGTCAGGGATAAGGTGGCGACATTCAAGGTGCGCGTTGGCAGTGAGGGGTCTGCCAACAGCATGTATACGGTGATACCCGAACCAACGACATTTTTGTCTAACATCCCACTGCGGGGTAGGTTAAAGCACGGACTAAGTCCGCCACTTCAACAGGCCTGTTGAACTATCAAAACTTTCTCTTCATATCTTTCATTCTAGCCAAAAACATTGTTGTTCACTCTTGGTGCCTCATGGTGATGAGCGAACATCTCCTTCTACATCATAATCGTTACCCCTCGAACGGAGAATATATAACATAACAATTAATGTATGTAGAACCAAGTATGCAAAATGGCGTTTTTCTTTCCCAAAAACTTGTATGCAAGGTTTCATGCAAATCAAAAAATATGAAAATTACTCGTTGCTGAAATGATATGGAACCGCTCTTTTAAGTGGCTTTTTGTTAACGCTTTAGAGGTTTGAGGCAACCAAATGTATTCCAGAAGCTATTGAAAATGTGGCCTCTCGAACAATACTTTAAGTGTGACATTATTTATCATTTTGGTTCTTAGATTAGTATTCAACAATGCATCAAATCGAATATAAATTTGAGTCAAATTTGTGTTTGAGTCTTAAAGTATTTACGTGCAATAAGGATTACACGACTCGTAATATACATTATATTATAGAGTGTAGAGGGGTTTACCTTTTCTAGGCAAGCTTAGCAGAGTCCACCATTTTATGAGTATTTTCAAATCGTCGGACACACATGTGTCGTTTAAATTTATTTGTATTTAGATACTCCGTGATCCTCTATTTATTGTAATCAACAAAATTATATAGAACGCCTTGAAAATGTTTTTATTAAAGTGCCAAACTTCTCAAGATAGTGTTACTATTGTCGGTAGCCCCATTTATTTCGGCTATTGTTCAATTTGAGCTGCGCATGTTAAAAAAGTTCTACTAAAGGCATTGAGCATTTTCGAGTGCACGTGGTTTATTTGAATAAAATTTGGTCTACCTATTTAGAAGGTAATTAAGTTAAATAAAAAAGAAATCACATAAATATATTCAGTGAAGTAATTTTATTGAAGAATATATAGAAATAGAGGTTCGAAAATCGATGGTTGATAATAGTCAACTTTACCGAAGCCAACATTTCCCCTATCAGCAATGTTTATTTTCAACTTAGAAATGTATTCCTTCAAAAGAGATCTTAGCTTCAGAAACACCCTTCCAACATAAATTTTCCCATCCTAAAAATGTTATCATCGATAAAAAAAACTTCACTTCTCCGCAGCTGTAGACGAACGAATTCAGGCAGTATCCTTATTTTCAAAACGGAAAGATAAATAAAAACCAAGCACATAAAACCGCTGCTCCTTTCGTAAATGTTGCACAACGCATCGAGCGAATCGATAAGAAAACGCATTTCCAGAGGACTGAAAGCAAAGTCGTAAACATTGTGCCCAAAGTAGGGAGATCGTTAAAATTTGTAGGAAACATGGTTGCGTTTCACATTTCTCCCATTTTTATTGCTTTTCGGGATGGATTTTCTTATTTTCTCCCTCTTTCCCTCGCACAGTGCTGAGGATAAGGGCCATCGTCGCCGTCGGTTGCGCAAAGGAGGGTTCAGATCCTGGTCGCCATTTTTACCCATCCCATTCGGTGCGCGGGAGATGGCTCGGATGAATACGGAATGACAGCATCTGCAATGGTCGTTCGGAGTAGGGCAAATGAAAAGGGAAAGGGATCGACTACAGTGTATCTAATTGTCTACTGGCGGAGAACTTTTCTGATACATTTAAGAGATATTGGCAGTAAATCTTCGACAGTTGACAGCTTTATGAGGCCCTGCCGGAATCCAGTGAATAGGGTGTGGGAACATGGGATAAGTAATGTGTTGTGGCATTTCCAGTTGTTTTTGAAATTCTTTGGAACGATTTCGTATGAGAGGTTAAATGCTAGGGTATCCTAAGGGCTGTGTACTTTTCGTTTATTTTAGAAACTACCTCCAGTTTCACATTAACCGAAAATAAATCTACCAAGAAATTGCATCATAATGGTCCTGCATACGGGTATTGCTCTCGCACTGCACTTTTCCGACCGAGATTGCCTTTTTGTTTCAATTTAAAAGCCACCATTCGTCATGATGTCAAAGGTCGCTCCGCTTGGGGTGGTACGGCGTGGTGTGACGAGTTATCAATTGCTGAAACCGTTAAACACCGTAAACATTGTACGACCGCCCACCGAACCGGCTATGATCAGCGCGGATTACATTAACACGTCCCAGCAGCAGTCTCAGCCCGAGCGGTGGAAACATGGAACCAACTTTTACTGGTTGCATAGTTTTACGATACTGCTTTCAGGGCCCTCAGGGCTGGCTTTCAATCGTCGAATGGCAAATGTCGAAGCCCTTCTAAGTCCAACTTTGAAAGGTTTGGATTATGTTAAGGTTTGCTTTCGAGTTTAAGACAACTAACAATAAATTATTTAATTTCTATTTAGTTGCTTCCCGAGTAGAGGAAAAGATCAAACTAATACTTTTATTATTAGAAATGAATAGAAATGATTATGAATGATCATGGTTCGAACCATTTAGAAATATGACATTCAAAATATTATTTTATTTACAATTTCGAGTTTTAAAAAATACCTTGAACGTTAAAAAAGTGATTTAATATAAAGGACTTTTGTAAGCACATAATTCTAGCAGCAAGGAAAGGTATCTCAAAAATGCAAGATGTTTTCCTCGATATCAGCAATGAGAGTTAAATTTTAAGATAAAGTGGGTTACAGCAGATTTTAAATCTCACTAAGCTAGATAACTTCAATTTTAACAAATCCTCCATATGGCGAGGATTGAAAGATGCTTATATATTTATATAATTCTATTCTATTCGAACGCTTACAATATCAATCTATCTACCTACATACAGGGTGTCTCACAATAGATGTCACTACAGCAAAACAAATCAACCAAATCATAGCATTTATGTTTCATTTGAAAGATACATGTTTTTGAAAAAAACATATTAATTCATTTCGAATCTCTCGTCCTTTTCCTTGATAACTTTACGCAAACGCTTTGTAAGCCCATCGCAGCTGGCACTCACGATTTTCTGAGGAATGTGGTACCAAATATATCATGAATCGATCTAAAGTAAGCCCTTTTGTAGGGGCCTAAAGGGTGTATTCGATAAAAATGGCACACACATATATACTCATCAAAATTAAACTGATTATCGGATTTTCTTGAAATTTTCAGGGAATGAAGAACTACTAATGAGTTTTGATTAACAACATTTGTTTTACTCAATTTCGTCTCCCATCCCGAATGCCCGCATCTTCCTTTTCACTCCACCCATCAAATTTTGTACAACCGATTTTCCCAGTGTTTTTGTTGTTTTTACCCAAATTTTCTTCAATTCTAGCTCTGTTTTTATAGTTTTGGGATGTTTGCGAAGCTTCGTTTTTATAATTGCCCAGAATTCTTCAATTGGACGAAGTTCCGGTGAATTTGGTGGGTTCATATCCTTTGGCACAAAATTGACTCCGTTGGCTCGGTACCACTCCAATACGTTTCGAGCGTAGTGGCAGGATGCTAGATCAGGCCAAAACAGAGTTGATCCTTTGTGCTTCTTAATGAATGGCAAGAGACGCTTCTTAAGGCACTCTTCCGTGTAAATCGCACCGTTTATTGTTCCGGAAGTGATGAAGGGAGCACTTATTTCACCACATCCGCAAATCGCCTGCCAGATTAGAAACTTCTTTGCAAATTTCGATAGTTTCTTCTTTCGAACATCCTCCGAAACATCGAACTTCGACTTGGCAACGAAATATTCTTGCCCAGGAAGTTGACGGAAATCGGCCTTGACGTATGTTTCGTCATCCATCACGATGCAACCGGATTTGGTGAGCAGCTTCGTGTAAAGTTTCCGGGCGCGGGTTTTCGCAGTGATGTTTTGTTTTTCATTCCGGTTTGGGGCTTTTTGCACTTTGTAAACATGTAACCCAGCACGTTTCATGGTTTTCTGCACAAAACCGACTGACACCTTAGACTTTTTAGCGACATCTCGAATTGACATGTTTAGACGGTTCTTGAATTGTTGTACGACTTTCCTGGCCATTTTACTGTTAATTGGACCACTTTTACGACCACTACCTTCCTTCTTTTGGACACTCAGACGCTCCTTGAAGGTTCTTATGACACGAGACACAGTTGTATTTGCAATTCCAAGCCTTTTAGCAATCCACCGGTGGGACGCCCCTGGATTTTGATTGTGAGTGCACAAAATTTTCTCACGGACAATTTCTTGTTTCGACGACGTGACTGGAACTACTGAATGTATAACTATGAAACTTGGCAGATGTAGATAATGCACTATGGATAAGATCTACTCAAATTTCTAGGTTTTTTACTGATACGATTCAAAAGTTACAGAAGATTTTCTGTGTGCCATTTTTATCGAATTAACCTTTTATTTGATGAAGCATAGTAGTCAAGTGGGTTAAGATCCGGTGAAGATGCAGGCCATTCTTCGCTTGTGATGAAATTGGGCAAGTTTTCCGGGCACCACGCTTTGGGTCTTCTTTGTCTTGTGAGCTGGAGCTGAGTCCTGTTGGAAACAAAATGGTGTATTCCCGTACGGCGTTGAAGCATGAGGAAGCAGATGGTTCTTCAAAACCTGCTCGATGTAATATTCAGTGTTGATTTTTACGTTAGGTTCGATGAATACTTTCGTTTGAATTTGAGAAAAAAAAACAAGAAAGCAAATAAATCTGTTTGTTTAAAAATCAAGAATCAAAACCCACAAATCATTTCTCACCCCCTGAAACATTTCAAGTTTGATAGTCAACTTCAATGTCACATGGTATTTTGACATCCAGTTGCTTTTTAATCCGGTTATGACTAGCGGAGCCCCAACTTAAAATTAGTAGGATTAAAAAGGTCCCAACAAGTGAATTGCGACTGTAAAACATTGAATTTCAATGGAAAACAAATCCAATTCTTAGTTATACACTACCAGTCATAAGTACGGACTCGTTTGGAAAAGTATTGCAACACTCCGAACAAAAATTAGCATCACCTAAAACCAGGCACATTCGGTATTATGATTATCTAAATCCGTCCACCCACCTCCGGTCCACCTTCCGGATGCCCTTGACTCCTCAAACAACCTGGCCGAAGGCAAATAACAAATTCAAAATGGTCAACTTTGCATTGCTTCTGAACAACTTTGCCGAAGACTAAAACTTTCCATCTTATCAAAATCACAAGGTAGAACACATTTAAAATGCTAATTTCTCCTACTCACTAGTAGTTCTGGATTCGCAAAACGAACGGTCCACTTTTCCAATGTCCTTGATCTTTTGATCAACTTTGACGAGGGCTAGAACTTTCCATTGGAATCGCGAGATAGAACAAGTTGAAAATACTCCATTTTGCCTGCGCATTAGCACCACGTAGCAGTGGGATTCTCCTCACCTTGTGGATATCATTGACCTTCTGAACAACTTCGCTCAAGATCGCAACTTTGCAGATATCAAGGGTCGGAAATATAACATAATGGACATACTTGTATTAAGAAGATGCTAATGTTTTTGAAGTGATGCAATATTCAACTGAGTGGTTCAAAAAAGGGTGCATCGTTTAAGAACCGCTCACACTCAAATTGCACTAACTTTTGATCCATTGGAAAAAAAAATTGAAATTTTGCGTAAACATAGTTTAACGTGTATTGTTTACACTCTGTGAGTTGATTTTATCCACAGGACTGAAGCGGCTGTCATCCACGAACAAAAACCGTGTAGCCGAAAACTTGGTGCTGCGTGAGGTGCTTATTTGACAGCTCGGTTTTCTTGAAGGCAATATACAGCAAACACAATATCCGCGGCGGAAGTTTTCGTGTTTTGTCGTTTATTTGATTTGAGAAAAAAAATCTTGCTCCTCGTACTTAGTGCAGTGGTTATCACAAGGATTGTATTTTTTAATTATATATTAGCCAGGTTCTATAATTTTTCATCTAAATTACTGAAATATTGTAAAAAAATATAATCCATTGTGAACCGAGCTTGAAATGTGCAAATCGTCACTAGCGCCACACCAAAAGTTGCAGGCTTCAAGAACTATCGCTCTCTTCACTCCTCTGATTTTATTAAGTGCGCAAAAGTATTCAAAATGGCGAAGAAAGAACAGTGCAAGCGCAAAAAAGTTTGCATGTATACTTTGACTATAAGGATCTGTGCCATCGGGAAAAAGTTGGGAATCGCGAATTTCTCGGTATCTGGTATCATGAAACGGTTTAAAGAACGTCTGATTGTTGATCGGAAGCAAATATCCGGTAAAAAGCCTTCAGGTCAACGAGAACGATCACAAACGCGTGGTTTGGGCCTTTTAACGAAAACGGAACGCCTCAGTTCAAGATGTGGCGAAAAAGTTGCTAAAGACTTTCGTGCAGAATACCGAAACTACGTACGTTTAAGGTTTAGAAGTACCCCAACCGTGACAAGAAATAGAATACGGTTGTAAAAATCCGTGCCCGGAAGTAGTACGACCAGAAGTTAACGAAACCACAATGTTGCATAATGGATGATGAGACCTATGCGAAGGCGGAATTCAGCCAGATTCCAGGAAACCTGTATGTGACTGCCAAGGATAAGTGTGATGTTCCCGAGAACCTCCGGACACAGAATATGTCGTCAAGAAGTTCTTAATTCGGCAAACGATTTGTACTAGCGGAAAGCGGAGTACACCTTCCGTTACCACAAGCACCATGCATGGACAGGTGTATTTGGAAGAGTGTCTCCAAAAGCGACTTCTCGCTCTCCTGAAGGCTCACGACGGTCCGACGATCTTCTTGCCGGATTTGGCATCATGCCACTACACGAAGGACGAGCTAAAGTGGTATAAGGCGAATGAATGAACACTCCGTAACTGCGCCCAATACCCGCAAAAAATACGTAGTTGGACCAATACAAAATAGGAATCGATTCAACTAAATTTTGGTTTAAAAATGCATCTAAAAACTGATGAACTAGTTCAACCAAATCTTTGAGTCAAAATAAAACTTCATGCTTTATAGAATTGAACATCGTGTTTTATTGCTCAAAACAAAATGTCTCCTTAAACCAACTAAACGCATTTACTGAAATAATAAACATTGATGAACTTATACAACAAAACCATTTAACTAAAATAAAATGTCATGCTCCATAGAACTGAATGTGCTATATTGTTGAAAACATGTTTTGATACCAGTCAACTGGTTAGTCAGTTATCTGCAAAGAGAATAACTCGTTAATAGAATTAGAAAAGTAGAGGCAGACACAACAATTTGCCATTTCATCAGCACATAAACAATTTGGAACAATAACAATCATCATGCTGATAGTATGAAATGTGCGCTCATATAAATATTTTGTTCAAGCAATACTAGGTTACCTGAAAAGTCCCTTTAATATCAAACATGAAAACATTTTTTTTTTTGCCAAATACGGTTTTATTTCTCAACATACAGAAGTCACTGGAGGCCAAGTCTGGCGAATACGGTGGATGGGGAACCAATTGATATTCAATTTTGCTTGAGCAATTGAGGACGAATGAGCAGGCGCATTGTCGTGATGATAGAACACACTTTTTCTGTGCAAACGAGAGCGAGAATTACATCGTCTTAACAAAGACAACACAACACCTAGTTGACCAGTAGAGCAGGGCCATTTTCAAATTCCACCCACTGGAGCGGGAATCATGCCCTAAATTGATGACAATTCGCATGAACGACGGTCGGATTATCTTCTCTACTCTTACCCAAAGTATTTTACAACACCCGTCCGATTCCGACAACAAGATTAAACAATTCTAAATTTGTTCTGGAATGAAAAAAAAACAACAAAAAGAACTTCACATGTTTCAAAATCCAACCGCATTAAATAGGAACCATGTCAGAATCTAGCGGGTACTGTAATGTGTCGAAATATTCACTTTACAGTCATGTTAGATTTTTGTATAAACACCGGGTTTGTTAACAGTTTGTACTGAAAATGTACTCTTCCTCCACGACCCGCTCACCCACACTGAAAATTAAATCTCGCTTTTATTACGAAATACGAAATCTATTTGATGTTGCAACGAAATTGAATTGTACTTTTCAAAAAACTACCTTCGTATTCAATGCCACACGTGTAACTGTCAAAATCACGAAGCATTTGTTGACACAGAAAGAACATTCGTTCTTTGTACCGAAACAACACAAAGTCCTAGAAATATGTTTTAATCAATAAAAACGAAACGTCTCTCTGGTGAATGCAGGATTGACTGATAGATCTTTTATGGTATGAAATTAAAAAAAAAAAAAGCGCAAACAGCGAAGAGTTGTACATCATATTTATTAATGTTTCTGATATGGGGTTCCGACTTTTATGGCAAGATGTCACTAGGTCATGGTGACTCGTTACATGTTACTTGGTTAATAAGTATGAGCTTATAACTCTCCATAGCGCTTTAATTTCATTTCGAAATTCATTTCGTGCATTGTTAAACAATGTTTAATGATAGCATATGATAACCATTAAGAATGTTTCATACAATGACGAGAAATTTGTTCTATGTACAAAGTCCATGTTTAAGAAACGAGTGAAAGCTTATTTACGAAAATAAATTTTCAGTGCCTATATTGACAAAGCAACACCGTAAAAACACAGTTTTTTACTCTCCGTGCTCACAACGGTTCAGCAGAACAATTTTGTATAAGGTTTTTCAAATAAGTAGTTAGCTTTTAATAAACATACATTTCGAGTTTTAGTGGTTTAAAGCTTACGGTTTGTGTGCTCTTAACTTACTTTTAATTTAATTATTTTATCTGATATTATCTTAACAGGAAAATCAAGTATATCTTTTTGAACCAAAGTAAGTCGCAAATGTAAGCCAACTGTTATTTTTGTTCTAAATTGTTGCTTCTTGCAACAATAATAAACGAGTAATCAGCAAATAATTTAGGTAATATTATTCTTCAATGACAAATTAGTATGCGTTCTCTCTGCTGTGCCTGAATGTTTTGTTTAGTTCTGATATTTACATTGCTGCATCTGCATTTTGAAATTTGAATCGATCTACCTGATATGATCAAGTGAAACACGATCTATCGATACATTGTATCTAACACGGTGTTATGTAGCAATCATGGTATCGTGTTGTCATATCAAACGGAGCATATCTGAGTAGTATGAAACCAAATCGGTGTATCATTGAATTACATTAAAATTCATTTTGCATAATTTTCTCTTCGTGTTCTTGCAGCTGCGTTCATTAAGTTTTGTTCGTTTGTTTCTTTCAATTACATGCTGGAAACTAATATTCTTACTTTTTAAAATTTCGAATGTCCATTTCTAGTACTACTAGATAACAATGAACAGTTCTTTATTTTAAACTTCCAATAATTAAAAAACAATGCACACAATGTGCTCTAGATTCACCAGTAAAGAAACTTTTCCGAAATCAAATTTTGAATGAGATGCAATGATCTGCCAAGAAACTAAAACTACAAAAAATTACCGTGAAATGTGATTCACAATTTAGAAAATCAAAATAAAATGTGACATAGTAGTCAAACTGGACACTGGAACTTATCACTCTCTTGTTTTATGCCAACAGAAAATCAGAAAGGTAAGAAGATCCAATGAAACGATTCAGCGCCAAAATATGATTAGGGTGCATCTACTTTTGTAAACAACTACTTCGTTTGTTAATTTATCGGAAGTTGAATACAATTCTTTCAAATTGAATATATCAGCGGATAGATATAGAGCTCCTCTCTTTAAAGAGTGCTTAATTTGTATTTGTGACCTTTTGTTCAAAAAAAATATCCACGAAAGCCATTGTTTTCAAAAGTAGATTCGCCCTAATTTCATATTAGAACTGAATTATTATTTCACTTTGACCTGTCTCCTTGTACATATTTTGCTTCATATTGCATTTTCTTGACGCCTTTCTTTCTGGGTTATGCTATTCAATGTTGGCATATGTTAAATTATGAAAATTTTACTCAAACGAATTATCTTTTACTAATAAAGTCAACTGATCACCCTGAAAAGGACGGTGCTGATATAACGCGTTAGAAAATAATTCATCCATTAAATATCCACCATTGCTTTGTCTCCCATGCCACAACCAGACGGGCCGTAGCGGAAGAGCAAAGCCTCGTTCAATCCGGCACATGAAGCTGCTTGCAAGCACTGAACTAATTTCGTTCACCCGCGGCTATATACTAGCGTGAATAGCATAGCCAAGAAAGAAGGGAGTCACGAAAATGCAGCACAAAGCAAATTCAATAATAGGGGACGAGCCACAATTGAAAAATCAGACACTGCCAACAAAGCAAAGATATTTTGAAGAAGAAGAAGACATTTGCTACCCGATTCCTGCGATCGTGTTAGAGAAAACACAATTTTTAACCTGTTGATATGCAAATTTGTATGGCAGCAAAAATAGGTAATTTTTAATAGAAAAATTGAACTACTTATACTAATGGAACTTCTTTCAAAATTCAATGCAAAATATTTGTGAGTTTTTCTGATCATATGGCGTATGAACGAAGTCATTCTGTTTAGTCGAACGAGAGTTATAAGTGTTTAAAAACCTTTCACTTTTGCGTAACGCTCTCATTAAACAAAAATTGGAATGCCACCCTGTATAGAAAAGTGAAACGTAATCCTACGTTAAAAAAAAACGTCGCTCTGGTGGTTGCATGACTGACAGAACTTCTATATCGACTCTATAACGTCTCGCTGGTGGTTGCATGATTGACTGACAGAACTTCTATATCGACTCAGTATGCAATTGAAGAAAAAAAACAATGATTCCAACCCACCCGAGCAGCAATACCAACATGTGTGAGTACGATTAAAGAGAAGCAGCAATTGGTTGATCTTCATAAAATTCATTTCGTGCATTGTACAGAGAGGTGTAATGATAGCCTTCCCCAGATGACAAACATTAAGAATGTTTCATAAAATTTACGATAAATTTGTTCTATGCACAAAATCAAAAATCAAAATAACAAGTAAAAAAAAACAAAAAAAAAACAAAAAAAAATTAAAGCAAATTTACGAAAACAAATATACAGTGTATATATTGACAAAGCAACATCGCAAAAACACCATTTTTCTCCCATAGAAACAGAAAAAAATCTTTGAGGTAGCTCGTCGAATCTTCCGGTCCGCCTCTAAACATCTTACTATAAGTTATTAGGTGAGTCTTCACAAATTGCCTGTCAACATGCAAAATCTGGGTCACGTCTGTATTGAGTTATCTCAATGAATTTAATCCATCCAATAAAACACAAAACATAGCGATTGCTTGAGCGGATTGGAGATAATGATTTTATTGGGTATAGCACCAAGCTAGGTTCATCGTTTCAGCTTTAGGGCATCAATAAAAGCATTAAGTTGCCAGAAGGCACGAAATGCATCTACGCACTCATTTTTAAATGCACCTACGCACACATTTTTCCTAAATCCCTGAATCGCAATTTTAAATGATCGCATAAATTGTTCTTAAGAAGCTTCTACAGGATTGATACAGTTGTATAAATTGAAAGTTTAAGAAAAAAAATCGCTTCGAGCATCGGCTGTGAAATGTTGTGTCGATGCTTTTTAATACACTTGTTATATGGCGCGTTTTATATTGTTTCGGTTATTTATAATTCGGCGATATGAGTTATCGAGTGAGCACAGAAAAATAAACAACAAAAATGCTTCCTGGTGAGATGTGGGTGTTCGCCGGGCTAGTGGCCCGGTGGTGGGGATCACAATTAATTGTGACCCATAATATTGGTTTGCCATGATCACCGTTCCACCATATCCTGAACCAAGTAAACCACTACCCCATTTTGTGATTGGCTCCTATAGCACTATTTATATAAATAGGTTCAAATCAGACATTAGGTAGCAATATTTAAAAAAAAACAGGTGGGTTGTATCTAATATATAACCGCAACTTTAAAGTAGGATCGCATTGGTGTTTCTCTTCTTATGAAATTTCCTACCCTTATTTGACCTCCATTCGGGCGAGGCAGGCGCTGGTTATTGCATTAGTTTGAGATCACCAGTTTTTTTCACATTGAGTATTATGCTAGTTCCAAGCGTCATATGGTGGTTCTCTGTGTAATAGCAGCTCATCTGGCAACAACGGAGTAGCAGCCTCGGGTGGTCAATCATGTTTATTATCTCACTCATACTCATAGCAACGGTTCAAATCTTCGAATAGGATAAAACAACTGCTGTCTAGCCTCTGAAACTGAGATATGAGTCATTTCGCGCTTTTTCATTGAGACAAAGGGGCAGTCTATCAAATATTAACACTAAATTATAAAAAATTGGAGCAAACTCTAAAATTTAAAAAAATATTCAAAAGTTAGGGGGGGACAACATATTTACATACATCAATTATCATAAAACTAACGTTAAAGGGATAGAACCGTTTACTCGCGGCAGTCTCGAGGTTCATAGGAATAACAACTAAAAGGATGGGAAGTTTGTCAAAAAACTTAAAATTATAAAACTTTTGTCTTCTAAGGATAATGTTAGTCGAAAACACATAAATGAGTTTCATAAGCTCCAGGTCACGCAGAGCCAAAATATCTCGAACTGGTACATTGGGTTGCCTACCTTGAGCCCAAAGGGAATCATAAAGCTCAGATCAAACTCCACGATACTCACATGACCAAATAATGTGATCTGCGTCCTGATAACCTTATTCACATTCACAGAGATTGCTGTCGCTCAGCCCAACCCGGTATAAATGAGCGTTCAAAGAATAATGATTGGACATGACACGAATGAAGTCTCGTCCCACATCCATCCCCTCAAACCAAGATTTCTTCGACACCTTTGGGATGATAGAATATTGCCATCGCCCCAAATCTCCTTTACTCCATTTTTTCTGCCAGTTGACGAGTGACTGTTGACGAAAAATAGCAAAACATTCGTTGAAGGCGATTTGTCGATCATAAATAGCGCCCACCTTTGCAAGCGAGTACGCTTTCTCATTGCCCGGAATTGAACAATGAGTAGGGATCCATACGTGATAATAAAATTACGCAAAGATGAAGCACTTAGAAGCTCCTGTATTTAAAAGAAAATACGATGAGTGCTTTACCGTTTCAGAAATTTAGCTCGATATAACTTTTAAATATTCTGAGTTGTGAAGGAATCATGTAAACCGGCACAATATTGAAGGTATTTAAAACGCGTAATCCAAACCAATCCAAATTTTGAAATAAATTTAAATGCTAATTGATTCAATGTTGTTCTTTGTAGTTTTAAGATATTTTTCAAATTAAACTTGACTCCATATAGATTCAGGTCATTCTCTGCCTCAGATGAGTTGAGACGCTTCAAAAGAATCGAAAAAAAGTGACTACATTCTCCATTTGATCCACACGGAATAATACGGGTATATATTCACCACACTTGATCCTTTTATGGCATTTTACTTTATTGAGGCGCAAAATAGAGCTAATTATTCGATTAAACGTGTTCTGATTCATCAATAAAAATAACCTGTCCCCAACAATTACGCTACTTTCATTGCTCTTTTAAATATTCCTAAAAATGAAAAAAAAATCCTTCGGGAAGGCCCCCTTCGGACTTATTATCTAGCTTCGTCAATGCAAGGAAGTTAAGTAGATATCGTTGGGAAAGACATCAATCCTCCCAATTGTCCACAGCTTCATCCAATTGAACGCTACTGGGCTATCGTCAAGCGCAACTTCAAGAATAGCGGTAAGGATTGCAAAACAATGGACGAGTTAAAAAATGATTGGTTTGCGGCTTTCTACTGACAAAACTACACCCAAAATAAAAAAAGGAAGATTGTAATTACACTTTGATTGTTGTTTTTTTTTTGTATTCTCTCATGCGCGGAGTAACGGAGTAACATCATCAAAGATTGTAATTGTCAATGCAGAAGTCGTCAAGCTGGCAACCTTGCCCATAGCGATGCCCATAGTCATCGCCGCAGTTTATGTCAAACGGCTTAAGCGTAGTGGAAACCAGAATGACAGGAAAGTGACGTCCGAGCAACGAACTGACACATTTTTGCACAAGTCATAATCGGAACAGTCCGGACGTGTGAAAGTTTACTGAAACTTAATGAAATTAATTATTCCAAGAAGTCATTCAAAAAGGTGGTTGTATAATTCTGATCGGTAGTCCGTTCGTCGGTTCATGGGTATCCTGAACTGTAAGAAAGATTAATATCCTGAACAGAAATAGTAGGTTAATTAGCAAACTATATACGTTACAGCTGCGATCGGTAGAGGTAACGATCGGTAGATGTTACGATCGTGTGGAAATATTGAGAGGCCCACCGAATTGTAAGTGTGAATTCTGTATGCGAAATTATAATATATTGTACTTAAATTAATGAATTACAGTTGAAGCCCATTCTGCTATCGAACGGTAAACTTTGTTGTACTCTTATTTCTACGACGATAGTAATGCAATTTCATATGATTTTGTTTCATTTCTCGTAATGGATTGTAATTTGGGCTTAAAAGGGAAAATATATCGTGAGCAAAATTGCCTTTTCTGAATCATGCGGATTTTTCAAGATATGATTGCAAAAACTGCAATTGCATTTTTTGCCACCTATTCAACTTTTGGGTGTACTGTCCAAAACCTCATGAGTGGAGTCAAATCCAAAATCAGAAAATTCTGAAAATAGAGTTGCTTTCATTTAACTTTTGTTCTGTTTAAACTGAGAGAGCAAGACTGAAATTAAATAATACAGTTGTTTTTATTTTATTATGGTTTTTTCATGCTTCAAGAAGTTGCCAGTTGGTTTTACATATACAATCCTTACCAGATGTGGTAGATACAGTAATTGATTGATGATATTCATAATAATACTAACAGAAATCGTGTTTGAATGTTTGTAAATAAAATAAATTATTATATTTACTTCAGCTTGAGTGATTAATCGTGAACGTGCTTACAACTCATCAGAAGAATATTCACAGAGAGGAGTGTACAACATAGATCGTAGTAGGTGAATGCGCAAAATCAATTCAGTTATCTGACGGATTTTTTAAAACATAGTTGTAACTACACTTTTGATTGTTATTTTTGTATTCTCCCCAGCGCGGAAGTAACGATCTTTGGTGAAGTTTTTTCAGAAGCAGATAATTTATCATCTCCATGCAAAGCGCTAGGAGCGGACAGTAATTTTATTGCTAGAACAAATAGACATGAAGAGAAAGTGTATTGATAGATCCGTAAGGGAACGAGAGGCTTTGAAATTGAATAGATGTAAGTTTGAAAACGAGCGGAGGGCATTTTAAGAATACAAAAATAACAATCAAAAGTGTAGAAAGCCCATAATGGGGGAATCCATTAATTCATACTGGTGGGGATCAGTATTTGCACCACTCACCGTCGTTCTCTCCGAGATCTATAAGTTATAGATGACGAGAAGAGCAAATGTGTGAAATAGGCGGTGCATGCTAAAAATAAACCCAACAGCGGGAGATAATTTCTCACCCGTGCTAGGCAGTATTAGGAGACGGACAAATCGCTAGAACTAGAAACAAGCAATAGGTAGTATAAGAGCACGATCGGTTGCATAACCTTTTGTCAGTCAAGGGGATTTCCCCCCTTGCCTATCCTGCATAGGGTAGTATGACAAAGGGTTATGTGTGGTTATGTTTCAAACTTACATCTATTCAATTTCAAAGCCTCCCGTTCCCTTACGGATCTATCAATACACTTTCTCTTCATGTCTATTTGTTCTAGCAATAAAATTACTGTCCGCTCCTAGCGCTTTGCATGGAGATGATAAATTATCTGCTTCTGAAAAAAACTTCATAGTTGTAACTGTTGTAATGTTGAGACGATTGATCAAGGCTGGAAACCAGTATTTGTCCTAGATTCAATCGACGCGCTTAAAATTTCACCGAAATCATTGGCTGGTTTCAAGACCTTCCCAAATGATTTCATCTCTTAAAAATTCTTCACAGGACAGAGTATGTGCCATATGTGAACTCTATTTCGCTTCCCAGGTGATGTTGAAAGAACACAAGGAAGTACACAGAAAGACAAAAGCCGTAAGAAGAATTCTTCCAAAACGCAATGCTGCACGATATCACCAGGTAATTCTGGTTCTTCCAAAAGAAGCTGACGAGTTCGAGTGGATGCATGAAAATGATGTTGATATGAAAGATGCACCTGTTGACACACCAGAAGCTGCAGAAATGTACCCGATCGTAGCAATCGGAAACCCTCTGCAGTGCACTATGGTCCAGATCACGAATTTACGAGGAAACATGCTCCCAGCGCCTAAACTTGAAACTTTACAGCAAAGTAATGTTCTACAATATGGTTTGTATCATCAAGGCCCATTTTTTCAAGTTAATTAAAATTAGGGTGGTCCCCATTTTCACGGAAATACAAAAACTAACTTTTTTATTTGCAGAAATAGACGTTTACATCCTTTGGCAAAATTGTAGCGCAAAAAATTTCATGGAATTTTTATTAAGAAATTTTTTTTGTACCTTAAAAATTGACCGATTTAGAGCAATTTTTTCTCATCAACTTAGGGTGTACCATAAAAAATTGATTTTTTTGCCCTTACTTTTTTATTTCAATTCTCACCGTAAAGTTGTGTTTGGACGAGTTTTAGAACTTTTTAAGACGCGTACTTTGGTATACAAATTTTGCCGCTAGCTTCAATAAATCAATAGTTATTGAAGTTTTTCTTAAAAAAATACGCCCTTTTTAAATGTTGATTTTCATGATTGGGGCAAATACAAAAAAAAATTAAAGACGTCATTTGAAAGGACAATTTATATTGTTCAACATATGTGAAAACTAGAGATATGTTATTTCTGTATCTTGAGAAAATTACATTTGAATCTGGAATGGTTTTTGAAGAAAAACTTCAATAACTATTGATTGGTTAAAGTTAGTGGCAAATTAACATATCAAAATACGCGCCTTTAAAAGTTCTACAACTCGTTCGAACACAACTTAACGATGAAAATTGAAATAAAAAGTTAGGACAGAAAACTTTTTTATGGCTCACCTAAGTTGACGAGGAAAAGTTGCTCTAAATCGGTCAATTATTAACCTTAAAAAAATGGTGGTGAAACTTGAAATAAAAACGTATTCCTATTTTTTATGTTGATTAAAATTAGCAGCATAATTTTTCATCAATTAAAATAGACTTTGTAGCAATAAAAAATGAATACAATGCCATTAAATTATTAAGGCCTGTCCAACAAATAATGTGTGATCAGCTTTATAAAAATTTGGAATGACGCGATAAAAGATGAAAAGATCTTTGGACAATCTAATTGTGACCAGTAAATCTGTCAAATAAAGCAACGCTAATTATATATTGCAATTAAATATGGCAGTATTTCCGCAAATTCATATAACTTGAGCATAAACTATTCGCATATGTCTTTTAATTTAGCAGTTGGATTTTCCCATAAATAACAGTAAAATGAGCAATGGATAAATAAATATCCATTGCTCATTTAAATCGTATTTTATGGGAAAATCAATAAAATCAAAGTACATATGCAAATAATTTAGTGCTCAAATTACAATTTGTACGAGGAAAACTGGCCGATATTAGATTGCACATTGAATAGCTGTTGCATTTAATTAGGGTTTACCGGTAGCAAATCTGATCTGATACTTGACTCATTCCTAATTTTTAATGCTGATTACACAGTTGTTGGCAGACCTTAATATTTAAGTGGCACTTTGTCATTTTTGCAGTGCTTTTCTGAATTACTAAGTGCAGGTAAATATTTTAGTCATTAAAATTAGGGTGGTCCCCATTTTTACGGAAATAGCAAAAACTAACATTTTTTATTTGCGAAATAGACGTTTACATTCTTTGGCAAAATTGTAGCGCAAAAAATTTCATAAAATTTTTAATAAATTTTTTGTAGCTTGAATATTGACCGATTTAGAGCAACTTTTCCCTCGTCAACTTAGGGTGAGCCATAAAAAAAAGTGTTTTCGTCCTAACTTTTTTATTTCAATTTTCATCGTTAAATTGTGTTAAAACGAGTTGTAGAACTTTTAAAGGCGCGTATTTTGATGTATTTAATATGCCGTTAGCTTTAACCAATCAATAGTTATTGAAGTTTTTCTTCTTAAACCATCCCAGATTAAAATGTAATTTTCTCAAAATACAGAAATAACATATCTCTAGTTTTCACATATGTTGAACAATATAAATTGTCCTTTCAAATGATCTCTTTAATTTTTTTTGTATTTGCCCCAATCATGAAAATCAACATTTAAAAAGGGCGTATTTGTTTAAGAAAAACTTCAATAACTATTGATTTATTGAAGCTAGCGGCAAAATTTGTACACCAAAGTTAAAAAGTTCTAAAACTCGTTCAAACACAACTTTACGATGAGAATTGAAATAAAAAAGTAAGGGCAAAAAAATCAATTTTTTATGGTACACCCTAAGTTGATCAGAAAATATTGCTCTAAATCGGTCAATTTTTAAGGTACAAAAAAAATTTCTTCATAAAAATTCCATGAAATTTTTTGCGCTACAATTTTGCCAAAGGATGTAAACGTCTATTTCTGCAAATAAAAAAGTTAGTTTTTGTATTTCCGTGAAAATGGGGACCACCCTAATTTTAATCAACATCAAAAAATGGGCCTTGATGATACAAACCATATTGTAGAACATTACTTTGCTGTAAAGTTTCAAGTTTAGGCGCTGGGAGCATGTTTCCTCGTAAATTCGTGATCTGGACCATACTGCAGTGTAATTGATTCAAGGATTGACTCGATTGATAATTTGACCATTTTGGGCAAACTATTGCGTGACGTACCCATTCTTTTCCAAATCAAGTCTACTGTTTCCATTTGCATTAAATTATAGCTTAAACTTTTTCGGATTGCTGACGCTTAAAAAAGTAGTGAAAATCGTAATCAAAACTGTTAGAAATTATGGAAATAAAGGTTGCTTTTTTTTTCATTTTCGAGTGGCGAGCCCTGCATTTTGCCCAGATAAAAATCAGACCTAAGTAGATGCATATATTCCTAGTAATAGCGCAGTTAAGTGCGTTGTTATATGTTTTTCGACTCAGTATCAATAAAATTTAATATTTAACAGAACTCCAGCGCAACTGCGGCGTTTTGAAAAAAAAAAACCCCTTACCCAAATATATCAAGCCGAAATGGAAAGCTTAAGCTAAATGATGTCATTCCCCCGCTCCGATGTAGAATGTACTCGAAAATTAAGTACCCAGTGCGCATTGTGACAGCTGTTCATTCGCCTGGCCCTTCTCTCCTTCAAGTACCTACCACCGAGAAGTCAGAGCATTTAGGCAGATACGCATCGCACCGAAATGTACCCAACATGTACCCAACCAGTCGCAGAAGCCAATACCGAAAGGCAGATTGCGACGACCACCAACCATAGTGTACTTGCGAAGAACCATGCTTGCAGTCAGTCAGTCGCCGAATGGAAGGAAAAAAAAGAGAAAGGCAGAATTAATATGACTAATAATAATAACGTTTATTTGAAAGTATAAATTTTATTGCGCCAGATGGAAAAGGTCAGCTCTTGGAGGAAAGAAGAAGGGAGGCTTAATTAATTATTCGCGGCTGAGATTTACCGACTCAAACCTAGTATTATTCTGATTCGTCCCTCCGATTTCAATTTGATCTGGAGCATATCAACGGCAAACGAGTCAGTCAGTCCTCGGAGTAGTTCCATTCAAAGCGTGTGAGGAATTAATGGATCGTAATGGGAACCAAGTGGCTCGCATGCGGAAAGAAGAAGAATAGAAGTGAAGGGTTGTACTCGGGTTGTAGGCGGGGGATGAACACACGAACACGAGATATGATGGCATGGTTGTTAATTATATGTGGAGTAATGCGGAGCGATGAAGCGGGTGAGTGAGTAATGTGCAGTCGAATGCCCCTGGAATAGCAATGATTTCATTTGCCGACGCTTGCAATGGGTTCCGGCGAATCGAAGGCTGGATAATTGATTTGATTATTACAATTCTAATCCTAAATATAGTCCTTACTGTTTAT
>JASCZW010013407.1:0-25687 GCA_034211315.2 Aedes japonicus
GGTGCCGTTTCAAATTTTTGAAAAATGAGAGCGTTACGCAAAAGTGAAAGGTTTTTGAACGCTTATAACTCTCGTTCGACCGAACAGAATAACTTCATTCATACACCATTTGATCAAAAAGACTCACAAATTTTTCGCATTGAAATTTGAAAGAAGTTCAATTACTATAAGTAGTTCAATTTTTCATTTGAAAATGACCTTCTTTTGCTCCCATACAAATTTGCACATCAACAGGTTGAAAAATGTGTTTCCCCTAGCAAGGTCATAGGAAACGAGTAACAAATGTCTTCTTCTTCTTCAAAATAACTTTTCCCCGTCGCACAAAAATTTCTGAACGCACAAAGCTATTGGTCGAAATTGACATCATATTTGCGCTACGCTCTGATTGGTTCATACTGCCGCATTAACCGTGCCAGCAATTGCGAAACATGTGGGAACGGCCGAAGACCAACAATCAGTGATCGCTGTGCATCCGTATGCTACAGACGTGTTCGGCGAGTACGCCGATGGAAAACGCCGCCAGAAGACCAGAATCATCCCACGTCACCTGCAGATGGCCAGCCACAACGATGAGGAGTTGAACGAAAAAGAAGGGAAACAGCAAACTATTTCTCCCACGTCAATTTAATCCGTCCTTTTCAGGACGACCAGCTTATTTACTAAAGAGTTTGGTTGAAGTTTTCTCTTGTTACCGCGTTACGGCTGAACATAGCATTCATTAAACGCCGCGTCCCGGTGTATATCACAAAGAACTTACGAACGAAATTGACGAATCCAGGTTGAAAAAAGAAGAAGACATCGAGTGGTGCAAAAAAAATTTGCTTTGCTGCCGGTGCCTGATTTTACAACTGTGGCCCATCCCATTTTGTGAATTTTGCTTCGTGCAGCATTTTCGTGACTCTCTTCTTTCTTGGTATTGCTATTCAACTCAAGTGCGCGAGACAGGCCAATTTGAATTCAGTTTTCGACACTAGCTCTCTGCTGACATGGGAGACAAAACAAGACCGGAAGGTGCCGGTAGTAACTTGCCGTCGGTCATTTGCAGCAAACCGGAGAAATTATTTTTTAACGGGTATCATTACCGTCCTGTTCAGGACGACCAATTAAATTTTAATTTAAAGAGTTTGTGTTTTAGCGAAATATTCTTCGTTTAACCTAAACCAGCATTCCATACATTAAAAATCTTTGTCTTATTGTCTGTTTGTCATAATAAGTTAAAACAGTAAATGCGGCTCAAGTTTCATGATGAATAAATTAATGTTTACCTCATTTATCGGCAAAGCCAAGAAAGAAGGGCGTCCCGAAAATGTAGCATGAGCCAAAATTTCTAAAAGGGGACGGGTCAAAGCGAAGGAACAAAAGATTACGCTAGTTTCATTGGATCTTCACACGGTTTGCTTGCTTACTTTTTGTTATGCTGTGGGTATAAAAGAAAAGGGTGACAACTTTCGCTATCCAGTTGGTTTTATTCGAACGTTCTCAGAAGAATGTCTCAGCAAAGACAAGCCAAGTACGTTGTGGAGTCTCGCAAGCGGAAGCGTGAGGCTATTGAGAAACAAGAAAAAGAAGCGGGAGTGCTGCCGAAGCCGGTAGTAAGCAATGCTGAACGCATGAGGCAGTATAGACTGCGAAAGAAACTAGCAAAGGATGCTAGTGGTGTTTGCAGCCAACCAGGTGCCAATGCTGATCAAGGCTCGGTTATTAGGTCCGAACCTGTTACAAGTATTGTTTTCGAACCAATTCCGGGTAGCAGTACCAATCAGGAATTGTTCGCTACCGTTGTGACTGAGAACGTTTCACTCGAGCGAAGAACTTTTCCCGGTAAGTAAACTATAATATATTATTTTAATATTGAATTGTTGTGAGAAGGACAAACTCGAATTAAGTGAATTCCAATTTAAGGTGGAATGTTAGTGCAGGTACCAAGTCAATACCTGTTTCGGGTTGAAATGTCAATCGACAGCGCAAGAGATGGGTTATTTTTTCATTTTTATGTGATCAAATTAAATTAATTTTCTAAGGTGTAGCACAACCATATCTTAAAATATTTATTGTGACGCGATTTATTGTTTTTATGTTTTGTTTCATATAATGCAAGACCTGTCGTCTTCTACTGTGAGAATTCTTACTACAGGGTGTTTTCATGAAAAATTATCACATTTATTTTGGGAATTTGACAATTTGGGGATGTGGTCAAGTCATGGTCATGTCAAAAACCTGATAGTATAGATGGTTCTCGATAAAGTTATTCAAGGATTTTTGGATAGTGACCAGACTAGTTCGGAACAATGGTGGTGTTTCTAACAAGCATACAAATCTAATGGAAAAGATTGATCGTGCAATTTTTCTTGTTCTTGATTATTTATAATAGAAATTCAAAAGATTATAGAATATCTAAAAATGTAAAAATTGCTTCAGAATCATGAAACGGCTCGCCATTGGTGTGCATACAAACATTTTATTAAAAAAATCTGTCTCTAAATATTAACACAAAGCTTGTCAAGAGGTCAAGGACAATTTGAACTGTCAGCTTCTTATTATTTGTTGAATTTATGATTTTAGTCCCTTTAAAAGTTGCTACATCCAATGAATTAGTTTAGGTGGCTGTAGCTTTCCAGATTCTAAAGATCGAGGAGCAACGCCATTCGAAAAATGTAGTTGGTCGCTCTTGATTTCAGATAGAAATGTATGGAATGCCATGCCATATGTGTATTTACTGGGAGGACAAAATTTTACGTATGACGTCATTTTGAAATTCAAAATGGTTAACAGTGATTTGGGAAAATATATCAATTAGGTACAATACACCGTGTCCAATACATTCTCACACACTTTTTGTTTTGAAATACATGTGTGAAGTTTCAAAATAGTTTAAATTTAAAATAATAACCTTATTTATTATAATTTGGAAACAGTAAATTCAAGTAAATTTCATCATTATATGTATGATTTATTGTTAATATAACCATAGCAATCGTGTTTCAGATTTTGATCCTTATCAATTATTTTCTTTCGTTATCGGAATGGTTGCAAGTGATGGTTTGTAGAAAACAAATCACTTTTAGTTTCCATGACAACATCAACTTTACGGTTCGGATGACAAACCCTGTGATAAAACGAAGATATTAATGATCACATTGTTCTTATGTTAAATAACAAACATGGATGATATCAGAAATTATTTAACCATATTTGTCAGGATTATTTTCAATGCACGTTGTTAGACGCTTGTGTACTGTTCTCACAGTTTGAATCTATCTTAATGTTCTCATAAGTACTATAGCTTGTTTTAACCATAACTAATTCTACATCCAACCATTATTCTAAACGTTCAATTATATTTTAACTATTGAACATAAACCATTTTTGAATGATTATTGATGTGGTTATCAAAGTAAGAAAGGTTTGAATATTGTTGAAATTATATTGTTGAAATTATATTGTAATCATTATCATTTATTAAGGACTATATCTACAATAAAGGTTAAAAGTAACAGCTTTCTGAGTTTTGTGTTGGATGTCCTTTCCAAGATTGTACAAAAGTTATTAACCTTATGGTTGAACCTTATGAAATTTTTAAGTTTATTTGCCTGAGTGTATGAGTTAAAGATGGTAAAATGTTCTACAACATTGGGGTTATGCTAACATATTTAAGTGTATCTGAAGAGATTACCGGAAAGCGATTAAAATAAGCGAGTTACGTTTCACTCAAATATTCATATATTTGGAGTGTTGGTAGTTTATGTTAACAACACATAGAGTAAAAATAATGTGCTAATAATTATATATATATATATATATATATATATATATATATATATATATATATATATATATATATATATATATATATATATATATATATATATATATTTATATATATATATATATATATATATATATATATATATATATATATATATATATATATATATATATATATATATATATATATATATATATATATATATATATATATATTATATATATATATATATATATATATATATATATATATATATATATATATATATATATATTTATCCCTCCTTCTACATTGTTACGTAATATTTGGATGGGCACTAATGCTTTCTGATTTGCCCAATGTACATGTGAAAATGTCTATGAAAATAAACAAATAAATACATATACAGGTATACCTCGATAGTACGTACATCGACTTTCTAATTTTAAATCGCAATTGCATAAAAACTACTGGTTGAATCTGAAATCTAATATGACTAAAAGCAAGAGCAACCTTCCGCCCTTTCTTTGGTTGTACTAGATTTTAGATACAATCAGTAGGTTTTATACCATTTCGATTTGAATTGAGAAAGTTAATGTACGTACTATCGAGGTATACCTGTATTCATAGATTATGTTTTCGATAAATCATTCTGCACCCTGATCAATCTTTCCAAAACACTTGAATGGCCTGGGTTATTTCGTTTAAAATGTATCGCATTTTATAGGAATTGCTCCGCTCGTCACTAGAAGTCATGCCATACTGAACCAACAGGATGAACAATTTCAAAGTCAAGGTAAGCACACAACGACACATGCAAATTATGCTTTCAAAATTCATCCATTGTTCGGAATAGCGACCAATACAAACATTTTAAATCTACAATATAATTTTCATATATTCGTATTAAGAAATTGGTTGTAGTTTCAAAATGGTCAGAATTTATTTTTCATATTTTGATGTTTCCCATATGATATCATCGAAATCGTTCCCTGAAATTAACTTCAAAATGAATTTTACAGAAATTGTTCCAATTCGTTCTGTAGAGATCGATACTGTTCAAATTCCTACTCCCACCGGCCAGGGTGAGTTGATTGGAAATATATTTTTGGTAGTAGTGTTTTTATAAATTTTGAATACATTTTACAGAATCTGACGCATCTTTTCAATCACAAGGTCCTAATTTTGACAGGGCCGATCGGGAGTTCAAGAAGCGGTTCACTGCGAATGAATTCGGTTTTGCGTGCAGTGTATGCGACAGGTTATGGTTTGCTAATGACCTGAAACCAATAACTGAAGCAGCAAGAGAAGTATTGGCTGGCCATTTTAAATCGATCGAGGGATTCAAAGTCTGTCAGACATGTCGCAGTAGCCTGCAACGTGGTGCAGTGCCAAATTTGTCAACATCGAATGGGTTTACGTACCCGATTCGTCCTCAAAATATACCACCACTTGACCAAATTAGCGAAAGGCTGATTTCTCCGCGTCTGCCGTTTATGCAGATTCGTCGCCTGCGACATGCACAAGGTCTGTTTTCCCACCAACATAAACAACAATCGAGTTTTAACAGTACTATCCGAAATTACAGGCAGTTACACGATCATTGGTCAGGTGATAAACGTTCCAGTTGATGTTGATGAGATGGTTCGGGTGCTTCCACGCCAGTTGGAAGATGATTTTGCATTTAACGTGTGTATCAAGAAGCACTTGATTCACAAATCTAATTATTTGTCTGGATTCGTCAAAAAGTCTGTCGTGAAAACTTGGCTTGAATTTCTTGTTAGAACACCTTTGTACAGAAAAGAGGAGTTATCTTCAACCAGGAACGGTTGCAATCATTCGCCCAAGAGCCTCGATCTGGAGCAAATGAAGATACGATTCAGCTTGAAGTGATTGACGCAAATAATGATACAGAGTTGTTCGCTGGTCAACAACAAACACTTCTTTGGAATGAAGACAAGTGTCTAGAGCTTGCTCCGGCTCAAAACAGGACACCAGTCTCAATCGTGTACGATGAACATGCCGAGGAACTCTCCTTTCCGGATATTTATCTGGGATATCCTAGAAAGTTCAGAGATGGCATGCATGTAACTCCGTTCATGATGGCAACTAGTGAGTTGAGACGAAGCGATAGACGTGGAGCCAAGCCTAGCCACTTACTGTATATGGCTATGAAAGTTTTGAGGCTACGTGTGACTGAAGGATTACAGCAAACCTTCAAATTTATGGGAACAACGAACGTCACGCGAGGTCAGCTCAATGACAGAAGCTTCGTAGAAAGTCTCATGGAACGAAACTTGTCGTTCATGAAGTCTATTCCGAACTCTGTGCAGTATTGGTATCAACGAAAACAAGATCTTTTCGCAATGATACGACAGCTGGGTAAGCCTACAATGTTCCTCACATTAAGTGCGAGCGAAACACAATGGCCACTATTATTAAAGCAGCTGTATAAGTTGTCCAACAATTATGGTGGCATTGAACTGGCTGATCCGATGAAAGAGTTGAACGCACAACAACGCGCGACTCTAGTGAATGATGACGCCGTAACGTGCTGCTTATACTTCAACAAGCTCGTTGATGTCCTCATGACTATTTTGTCATCACCTAGATTCAGTCCGTTCGGAAAACATCATGTTGTGGATTTTTTCAAGCGTATCGAGTTCCAGCATCGGGGCAGTCCACATGCGCACATCATGTTATGGCTTGCGAATGATCCTGCTGAAACGGTATCCGAGCATATGCCTGCAACTATGGAACTCATTAGAAGTGTGTGTTCCATTCAGGCTGTGCACTTGCCGGAAACTATCAAGAAGCAGGTACACGAGCATACGCGCACATGCTATAAACGTAATGAGAAACGCTGTCGTTTCAACATACCGTATTGGCCAATGAACGAAGACCGTTCATTGATTCCTCTAACCGCTGACGATCGTCGCCGTGGTGAGTTGAGGAAACGTGCCTCGGAAATGCGACAGATACTGGAAACCAAGGCGTTTGACACGCTAGAAGAGTTTCTTGCCGACTGTAGGTGCACATATGATTACTATCTTGATGTGCTCCGTTCTTCAATACAACGGCCAACAATTTTTCTGAAACGAGGAATGAAGGAGCTTTGGACCAATCAATTCAACCCATGGGTAGCTCAGAAACTTCGCTCCAACATGGATCTACAAGTTATCCTCGACGTGTACTCATGTGCATGTTACTTGGTTGACTATGTGAACAAGTCGAACCGAGGTATAAGTGGTTTGCATCGTGAGCTTATCCTTCTGCAAGAGCAATATCCTGACGAGGACTACACGGCATTGCTAAAGAAGGTTAGTTTGAAGATGCTGAATTCTGTGGAAATGTGTAGCCAGGAAGCTGCATGGTATCTGCTTCGCATGCCAATGTCTGAAGGGAGTAGAAAAGTAGAGTTCCTACCTACAATGTGGCCTCACGAACGGATCAGGTCAAGAAAACATTGTAAGCAGATGGACGAGGAAAGAATTGAAGAAGATTCAACCGATGTATGGACCAAGAACATCATACAAAAGTATGAAGAGCGGGATGGCTTGGAGAATGTTTGTTTGGCGGATTTTGCGGCACAGTACACCCAAAGCAGAGGTACTAACAGCTATAAACCTAGGAGCGTTCCAAAAATCTTGAAATGGCGAGGATACAGTATGAATGAACTCGCTGAGTACAAGCGCGAATCGGTTCTTCTATTCCTACCGTTTCGAAATGAGGTTTGTGACGTTCTGGACAGTAACAGATTCCTCCAGTTGTATGATACGCATGAAGCAGATCTTTTACGAAAGCGCAGAGAATACGACTGTGAGCTGAATCTAGAACAGACTGTTGAGGAATATCTGCGTACTTGCGAGAATGAAGAAGATGGGGAACAGGAAAATGCTGCCACAGAAAAGCATGATGAGTATGTGCGAACGACTACTATGGATCCAAACAACGACGACATCGAACATATACCAGCAGGTACACTGAGAGCGATCATCAGACAACGTAGAAACGTGATGTCGAAGGAAGATTACTGTGCTTTGGTGCGGAGGACAAATGCGGAGCAGCGTGACTTGATCTTGCATGTGATCGATGGATTACATAGCTACGACGAGAACAGCAAAGCTTTGCAGACCTTCTTTACTGGGCCTGCTGGATGCGGTAAAACGTTTACGTTGCGGATACTGATGGAGACTATCAATCGTTTCTCTCAGGATCACAATGCAATGAAAAATGCTTTTGTAGCATGCGCTTCTACTGGAAAGGCAGCCGTTGCTATTGGTGGAACTACCGTGCATTCTGCATTCCGGATCACAATGTCACGTCGGAGCAACTCAAAGCTCAGCTTTGAAATGCTGCAAATGTACCGTAACGCTTTCAACAATGTGAAAGCGATCATAATAGATGAGGTCAGTATGATAGGCGCGGATGTGCTCAACACCATCCATACGCGTTTACAAGACATCACTGGCAATTATGACGATCCATTCGGCGGAATCAATATAATATTTTGCGGTGATTTGCGACAACTGCCGCCCGTTAATGCTAGGCCCGTGTACAAACCAACTGGAACCTCCTTTCATGGTGCTGTTCTGTGGCAATCCCTTGATTTTTTCCGCTGGTAAAAGTTATGCGTCAGACGGATCTGGAATTTTCCAGCATACTTACCAAAATTGGCAACGGCAAGCCACTGACTGAGGAAGAAACAAAATTGATTGAAAGTCGATTCCGCACAGCTGAATGGTGTAAACAGAACGCACCAGGAGCAATTAGACTATATCATCGCAACATAGATGTGGAAAAATTCAACAATGAAGCGTTGAACGATCAAGATCCACTAGACTGTACTGCTGACGATGTGTTTGCAGGATACAAAGATGCTAGTCAGTTAGCAAGTTCCCGTGTCAAGCTGTACAAAATGAGCGTCGTGGAGACCGGCGGGCTGCCTTATTTGCTCCGGCTTGCGGTTGGTAAGCCTTATATGATAACTACCAACGTTGATGTCGAAGATGGTGTAGTGAATGGCGCAATTGGCGAGCTGAAATACATCGAACATGACGAAGTCGATTCTGGGCAGCAGATCGTAAAATTGTGGCTTAAGTTCGAGAGTGAGGCGATAGGTGCTGCTTTACGGATTAAGGCAAGACCTGCCGTTTTCGCCAGGCCTGGTATCCTACAACAGGATTGGACTCCCATCTCCAAACGATCGGCTAATATAAAGCTGAGTGGCATCATTAAATGCAAGCGCATACAGTTTCCGGTGGTCAGTGCCTGTGCGTTAACTGTTCATAAATCGCAAGGTGGCACTTTCCCGGAGATTGTATATGACTACAATAAAAGCCAGGATCAGCAGTTAGTTTACGTTGGGTTGTCACGTGTTCAGTCAATCCAGGGACTGTATTTAACGAACTCAACCAATGCCTTTAAGTTTCATCATGCTAAAGGTAGCAACTCACCTAAGATGGTAGACCTCAGGAACGAGCTGCAGCGTCTAGAAACCATCGATTACAAACACTTGGGGATAATTTGTACCAAGTTCTGGAAAACAAGGGTTCTGCTACCACGTTGATGAGCATCAATGTTCAAAGTTTGAACGCTCACGTGTTGGATATCGCCTCAGATAGGATTTTAACAAGCGTGGAATTCCTCGCACTAAGTGAGACTTGGCTAGACAATAACTCCTTAGTCAAGATTGAAGGCTACAACTGCATCGTTCAGTTCAAACGCTGCAATGTGAGAGCAGGTGGTGTAGCAATATATCAGCAGGATAAGGCTACCACTATGGCTGCTCCCCACAAGATCCAACAGCTCAGTGAACATCATGACGAGATGTTTAGCGTTGTCGATAACGTCGGGGACATTTGTGCAGCTAATATATCAGTAATGGACACTGAAGTTTTGCTGATTGCGGTGTACATTTCGCCAGGAACAACTGCCAAGAATTTGAAATTGTTCTTGATTCGCAAGTTGTTCAGGTATGCAACGCAAGATTCGCCAATTGTGTTGACCGGAGACTTTAATATTGATGTTTCCAAACAAGAAAATATTGATTTTATAAATTTTATGCAGAAACACTTTAAATTTACTTTAGCTAACCTTCTGAATGAAGCAACCACTCTTGGTGGTTCTTGCATAGATTTAACGTTTGTTAAGAATATCGGCGTAGAGTGCAGGCGTTATTGTTCATATTTTTCATATCATAGACCTATGTTGTCTGTGCTCGCTATCGAAGCACCCGAACCATCAAACCAGCAAACCGTGGAACATGAACCGGAATGACAGCATCTACCGATTCGACAGCAAACCATCGCCTACCCTCGACAATAGCCGGTACTACTTGGATCACACCTGGAACAGCAAACACCAAAATACCAAACGGCCCTTTTCAGGGCCACTTAATTAATTCTAAAGAGTTGGATTCCATAATTTCCTTATACAGTATCAATGCTTCTAAAACACTTAAAGACTAACATGATATGCTTTTTTTTCCACACAACAGAACCAATATCAACGCCCACCCATTCGACCGTCTACAAAATCATCACCTGGTACTCGACAATGGTACTTCCTCGGACCACTTCAAGAACAGCGAATAACAAAATTCAAAACGGCCCTTTTTAGGGCCATTTCAAGAGTTATTAAGAGTTGAATTTCATAATTTTCGTGGAGAAACGATAGTAGTGCCACACGCACTCATGGTTCTCATCAGTCAGGGACTCTCTCAGGGTCTCATGGTTCTTTAGACTGAATAAAATATTGTGGAAATTTATTAATTCGATGACATCAATTTCTTCACATCAATAAGGAGTCCTACGTCAACTTTGCAGTTATGTCACTGACATAACTCACCCTTTCGTTTTTCCATATGATTTATAGGTTAAGTTAATTATCACTTTATGATTGTTGATACTAAAAATTGCAACCAAAACAAAACAAACAACGCGCATATTGCTACCTAATCGGTGCTAATTAATCGATTGAAGCAAACGATTCTTGAAAATTTAACGATTGACGCGGAGGTTTGTGCTCAGTAAACTTCAAAGTGATGCTGACTTGTCGAAATCATAAATTGAAATGAAAAAGTATTTTAATATTTATTAATAGTATGATCTTTTCTCGAGTAATTCATGATAAGGGCCTAAAAGCCAATTGTAAACAATGACTTTAAACGTTGATTTCTAACGAATCACAAGAATCCATCGATATTCTTCTACTTCTTGTGGTAGAACTAATATTTCTCTACCAGATTCTGCTTTCAATTCGCGAGAGTGATATTTGATTCAAGAGACATCGACGTTTAAAGACATTGTTTACAATTTGCTTATAGGGCCTTATCATGAATTATTCTAAACTTCAACAAACATAAACGTTATAAGCAACATTGGAACTCGCGTCGCGTCGAAAACGGATACCGTGCGGCACTTTATGGACGCCGGATGCGCCTGTTCCGGCATCTACAACATCTTGGCACTATTAGACAACAATCAGAGCATCGAAAGAAAGCCCGGTTCCGGACGGCCGACGACCCTAAGCGAGGAAGACCGAGGGAAAGTGGCTATATCGCTGCGTGGGCTTGGCCGAAAGGTCGGTTCAACCGGCCAATCAGTTAAAAAGTACCTGGCGAATATGAACGTACATGTCAGGAAGCGGAAGTCGCGTTCAATGGTTTCGGAGCTGCAGGCAATGACGCAGCGGCAGCGGCTGAATGAGATGGTCAATTCGATTTTCCCGGCGGTGGTGATGGACGACGAGAACTATCTCACCCTGGATGGCAACGACTGGCAGGGCACTTCGTATTTCACTTCCCCCACGAAGGAAGTGAGCTCCGATGTGAAGTTCATTTCACACACCCAGCTCCCCAGGTAGGTGCTGCTGTGGCTGACAATCACCGAGAAGGAAATGTAAAAGCCGCTCTTCTTTCGCTCCGGACTGGCAGTGAACGGGGAAATGTATAGTACGAAATGCCTGCCTGGCTGCCTTCATCAAGAAATACCATAAGGGCGAAGACGCGGTGTTCTGGCCGGATCTGGCGTCGGCTATTCGAAGCGATCGTTGGCGGATCTGGAGCGGCTGAAAATCGATGTGGCACCCAAGTCGGCAAATACTCGACTGTACTAGTACACAACAATGAAGAAGTCTGCACATTGTAGATACGCGTATCTGTCCAGATAAGCAATATAGGCAGTTGGAATTAAATGGAAATTACTAATCTTTCTTCTCATTTTCTAGTTACAGGTATTCCACTAATAAGCTCAGACTCTCCAGGATTCTCAACGACGAGCCTTGCCTGGAGAACGCGTTCCCTCTTACTGCGTCTTACCAACTTATGTAGGTGATCTTTTTGTGAAGGAAGCACAGCAGACTGCAGAACGGACTACTGTTATTGATTTACATTCGCTTCCGCTCCATCGCGATCTCCATGTTCTGACACACTATTATGGTCATTGGTTTATTTGACTCTTCATCGTTGTTTTTGATTCTGTCATGCCCCTCGGATGTATTCATGATATCTTGATCTCGTGCCAGGTCTTGTCTTATAGGTTGTACGATCAACGCAACAATGTTAGGTCTATGCATGTTGGGTTCTGCGAAGTGCTCGATTCGACAATTGTCGTCAAGTAAGAGCAACCTATTTCGACTCATTCGACTCGCACTCGGTTTGCAACAATTCTTTAAGTGACCATTGAAAACATCTTTAATCCAGGAATATTGAAAACCACTAGTATACTGAGGAAACCAAACATACGATATTCATAACTTCTGTCGTATGAACGACTTATTTAACAGTCTAAAATCCTTTCATACGACACGTATGAAATTTCTATAGCCTGCTTATGGAATACATACGAACTAGATTTGAATTCCATACGAAGCACGTATGAATTTCATACGAATTTCAAAATTAACCTCACAAGGTGACCTTGTGAGAAAGAAATAAGCTTTTGACGTTATTCAGAACAAATAAAATAGAGAATTTAGTGTATTTAGTGGTAAGTTTACGATATCTATAAATTTATTAATCTGCCACTTATGCGTCTATTTATTTTTATTGTGTAAAGAGTGTGGTGTCAATACAGCGGCCTTGATCATCTGGCCACGAGAGGAAATTTGACAATTGTTATGGTGTGATTCCGTTTAAGTTTGAACTGCCCATAGAACCTTTGCGGCGTTGTACTTGTTAGTGAAGAGTCAGTGGATAAAAATTTGGTTCCTGAATCCGTATCCCGTTCCGATTCTCGCTCCGAATCTCGTTCCAATTCTCGCTCAGAACCGGAAATTTTTGAAACGGCAAATGATCCTGCTAATAGTTTTCTGTCAGATTGGAATTCTGGAGCAGAGGTGTCAGGCATCAAGACGCAGGCGCAACTGAAAATAAACAGTTCGAAGGCGAATACAGCGTTTGTTTATTCTATTTGGTAAACAAAAGAATTTCCCAATTTGATGCGAATTTTCGGTAACTTTTACATATATAATAAAAAGCATAGTCAGTCATATTGGATTTCATGCACTCAGCGAAATAAACTTTCGATATTTTTAAGATTACATTATGATTTTTTCCTATAAAAATCAGTATGAATTTCATAAATTTGAAATGAAAAATAATGAAGTTGGAAAAATAAAAATGTTGAGCAACATGGACTCGAACCTTGAACGTTGAAGTCCAGTGACTTGTCCACAAGTACACTCAGGCAAATAATCTTAAGAATATCATAAGGTACAGCTTATGGACGAATGCTTTGAATTTCATAAACGTGACGTATGAATGGATTTTATTTTCCCACATAATCACAAACCATTTAACTTATTGTTGACGATCGCTTCCATTATTGTTACGCCATTTACACTTATAGTTGACAACTATAAACTAACAATCTCCACTATAGTTTCAACAATATATCAGATGGTAAAAGGCCAAATAACAATATGCTGAATAGGCGGTTAAGTTAGGTTACCATAAAAAAATGGCAATTTTCACGAACAAAATTTTCGCTGTACTCTATGTCAAAAAGTTAGTATATAATCCAGACCGAGTGCAGACAATAATAAACATTTCAATGACAATATGGCAAACAATAACAATATGTGTTAATGTAAAGGTTGTATGGTGAAAATGAGACAATAATGAGACAATAAATGATGACAATAATTGACAATAATAATTATTGAGTTTTACACCAACCTAACATAACCTCGAAAAATGAATCGGATGAATTTTTTTAACAGGAGTCAGTGGTTTGTTTATTTCACCTGTTTGAACTCGAAAACAAACAAACCACGAACACCTGTCAAAACTGAATTTCATTCATCAGGATGAACCACACGTTCACTTGTGACGTCATCTTGCAAAATTCTATTCTTGTACTCCTTAAGCGTTTCCCATATTGAGTGTTGATATAAGTTAGTGGTCGAGCCAGTTCGACCGTAGGTTTGATTCCAGGTTGCGTCATATTTTTGTATTTCCATCATCACTATTTTTCATAAGGCAAAATAATGATAGTGTACAGAAGTATGACGATCCATCCAACTACAACCCTGTCATTATCAAGCCACTATCACCGCACCACGCTCGGATGGTCAAGATTCCACACACCGATAAAATCATCTCCCTTTGAGCATTCGATTACTCCCTCTCACTACGCAGCATCAGCAGGCATCATCAACCATTATCTCGCCATCATCATCATCATCATCGATTGCCACCAATTAAGGGGAGTGATAAGGATGACCGGTATAGTATCCAGCGAGAGATAACAGCAGTGAGAGTATCACTCGTTCTCAGAAGCCGACTGATAACATCGCATCGACGACGGGCTGACTTATTTACAGTGATCATTCGGGAGCAATGATCAGTCCACCTCAACCAGGCCACGGTTTACCACGGGCAGGAGACCCATGACCATTTTTAAAGTGTTTTTCGTTCTAAGTTTAAGTTATGTGAAATACATGTTAGATTTAGGGAAATAAAGAACTATGCATGTTAGCGCCTTTTTTATAATAAAGTGTCGTGTATAATTTTACCACTGCGCGTTAACTCGAACAATAAAACGTCACAAATGAATAACGGCTGATCGTCCAAGTGCTGATGGACATTGTGGTTGGTGTATGCATGTAGCACCCATTGTTACTGTGAAGTTCGTTTACCCAACGATGTCGGGGTTTGCATGGGCAACCCATTTCCACTGCTGAGCTATCAGGATCCCCCAAGGTAACGCTGAACCCCTTCATTTTGGTCCTTCGAACCGGATACGGACCGGGACGGACTATACGAGTCCCACGGAAGCTCTCGACACTGGGTCGAAGCTAGAAACAGCGGTTGGATATCCATCAGACTTTGGCCAGTGGACGCCATTGCATCAGGAAACAATCGAGGCTTTGTTCCAATCAATACAATAGTGCACCTAGAACTTGGCGGCGCACTTTTTCGGTCGCCATCGCTGGTAGTTTTGGCTTGGCTTGGACTTCAGCCAAATGGAGTTTTTATGCAGGTTAGTGAACCCTTTGCATGCTATATGTCCAGCCAAGCTAGGCTATTTCTTGCTTCTAACACTTGGTTTTTGTATCTGGCGATTCGGATTTACTTGGACGTGCCCTTTACATCGCGATTTCTGAGGACACGGGTGGACTGCCCATCACATTTGGACTTTTCGCTGGACAAACAATCGAGGTTATCGAGTGATTATCCGTCCAAATATCCAAGTGCTCGTATTTTGAAGTCATCTGCTGGCATTGTGGTCGTTGTACATTCATCACCAGGGTCAACGACCGTAGCCTACCGTTGGACACCATCAGGCATCAGCACAGAGAGGCAGCAACATACGACATTTTACCAGGTAAACTTAAATTTAGTGTACTACCGAAGCTAGGACCACAGAATTACACTATTTTAATTTGAAACCACTCCTCTTCGTTTTGCCTCTCTAACTACTGAGCCCTGATTATCTTTGGATCACGTTTTCGAGTCTTGATTCCGTCAGCCTATTTGAACATTGAAATCGTTGTGAATGAGTATAGATAACGAATGCTGTAATTATTTGATTGGGTGAGTTTGAACGGTATATGTCCTGCCGAAGCCAATTTTCGATATCTACACCGCTTATTTCCTCTTCGACCTTCACCTTTGCTATTGAGTTGTCGTCATCCTAGATATCAGCGTCACATTCATGGTTCACGACGCTACGCATTTACCTGTTGGAATTTGGAATACAAACACTCGTTTCGCCGGGTAATTTAAACTGGTATATGCCTAGCGAAGCTAGGCTTTTGCAGTACACTACACCGCTCCTCTCTTTCTCTGCTTATTGTATTACCGTAACGACAACACCATGCCAGGCGCTGGAACAACAAACAAGGCACCGTCGATGAGGGCATTGACGGCTAGGTTGAAGGAGATCCAGTTGTCATTCAACGACATCCATCGGTTTACACAGGCATTTTCCGAAACAAACAGCATTACCGATGTGGAGGTACGGTTGGAGAAACTGGACGAGCTGTGGGAAGGTTACAACGCAACCACCGTGGAGATCTTCGCCCATGATGACTACAATGCTGAAAAGACTTCGATTGAGAAGGAACGCGTGGAGTTTAGCGATCGCTACTATGCGGTCAAATCCTTCCTTACGGACAAGGTCAAGGAGATGCAAGGGCCTTCGCTTTTAGAGCAGGCCATCCGAGCTGGTGATAATTCAACATCTAGTACCAGCGATCACGTACGTCTTCCGCAGATTAAATTGCAGACGTTCGATGGGACCATCGACGATTGGCTGAGCTTTCGCGACTTATTCACGTCGCTCATTCATCGGAAGATGGATTTACCAGAAGTAGAGAAGTTTCACTACTTGAAGGGCTGTCTTCAAGGGGAACCCAAGGCCCTTATTGATCCACTTCCAATCGCAAGGGCCAACTATCAAGTGGCATGGGATTTGCTGTTAAAGCGATACAATAACAGCAAGCAGCTGAGGAAGCGGCAGGTACAGGCTATCTTCAAGCTGCCAACACTCTCAAAGGAATCTGGAAATGAGCTACATATACTGGTCGAAGGCATCGAACGAATCGTGCAGACTCTTGACCAAGTCGTGCAGCCGGAAGAGTATAAGGACCTTTTGTTGGTGAATATCCTCACTGCACGTTTGGATCCAATCACGCGTAGGGGGTGGGAGGAGGTATCATCCACAAAGGATCAAAACACTTGGGCTCACTTGGATGCCAGTCTCCGATGAATTAAGGTTCCAATTTTCAGTTCCCAGCTTGGATACTAACGTACCCCTCACCAAACGGAATGTCCTGTCAATCATTGCCACTCTGTTCGATCCCCTGGGACTCTTGGGAGCCACCATAACTTCAGCTAAGATTTTTATGCAACAGTTGTGGACGCTACGTAACGAGGAAGACCAAAGGCTCGATTGGGATCAGCCACTGCCATCAACGGTGGGTGAGACCTATAGGAGATTTCACGATCAGCTCCCACTATTAAATGAAATCCGTATCGAGCGCGGTGTAATTATTCCGAATGCTGTCTGGACGGAGATCCACTGTTTTTCGGATGCCTCAGAGAAAGCGTATGGGGCCTGTGTTTACTTGAAAAGTCTGAACAGCGCTGGTGACGTGAAAATTAGCCTTCTTTCCTCCAAATCAAGAGTCGCACCCTTGAAATGCCAGACGATTCCGAGGCTGGAGTTGTGTGGAGCGCTTCTTGCAGCCGAGCTATTTGGAAAGGTCGCAGAATCGATTCGATTCCAGGGAAGGTCCTACTTCTGGACAGATTCTACGTGTGTCTTACGTTGGATCGGGGCTCCTCCCACGACCTGGACTACTTTTGTCGCCAATCGTACAGCAAAAATACAAACTATTACCGAAGGTTGTCAATGGAACCATGTGCCTGGGACGCAAAATCCGGCAGACTTGATATCCCGGGGAATCGCCCCTCAAGACATCGTTGAAAACCCACTGTGGTGGCAAGGACCATGCTGGCTGAAAGAGGACTCAATTCAATGGCCTAGATCAACGGAAATATTGGGTCGAGAAGAAGAAGAAGAAAAGCGAAGGACGGTAGTTACTGGAGCGGTTTCTACGATTGCTGAGTTCAACCACGGTTACATTAGTAAATGCTCATCATACACTAACCTCATTCGTCGTACGGCATACTGGTTGCGTCTGATGAAGTTACTGCGGCAACCATCCTCGAAGAGCAGCACTCCACAGTTCTTGTCAACGGCGGAATTACGGGAAGCGGAAAATACATTGGTTCGTCTGGTACAAAGAGAAGAGTTTGTCGAGGAGATAAAAGCGCTCACTAAAGGAGACATGATTCCAAGAGGATCCCCACTACGTTGGTTTAACCCTTTTCTTTCCAAGGATCAAATTATCAAATTAGGCGGACGATTGAAGCACTCAATGGAGCCGGAAGAGGCTAAGCACCCCATGGTTCTTCCAGCACGACATCCGTTCACTCGGCTACTCTTACAGCACTATCACGCACGTCTGCTCCATGCAGGACCTCAGCTGATGTTGAGTGTTCTCCGACTTCGATTTTGGCCTTTGGGAGGTAGAAGTGTCATCAAGAACATCGTGCACAAATGCCAGAAGTGTTTCCGTTCCAAGCCATCGACCGTCCAACAGTTCATGGGCGATTTACCAGCTGCACGAGTCACCGTATCCCGGCCATTTTCTTCTACTGGTGTGGATTATTTTGGTCCAGTGTATGTTCGAACCAATCCTCGACGTGCGCCAACCAAGGCTTACGTCGCGATCTTCATTTGTCTATGCACGAAGGCAATTCATTTGGAACTCGTGTCTGACCTATCTACTGACCGATTCCTTCAGGCACTACGGCGATTTGTGTCACGGAGAGGTAGGTGTACAAATATTTATTCCGACAATGGCACCAATTTCGTGGGCGCCCGGAATAAATTACAAGAGCTACTAAAACTGCTTAAGAACCGTGATCATCACGACACTATTTCCAAGGAATGTGCCAAGGATGGCATTCAGTGGCATTTTATCCCGCCGAGTGCTCCTCATTTTGGAGGTTTGTGGGAGGCAGCCGTCCGTTCTACCAAACACCACTTGCTGAGAGTAATAGGAGAAACACCAGCATCTCCAGAAGACTTCAGCACTCTGCTAACGCAGGTAGAAGCCTGCCTCAACTCTCGCCCTCTCACGCCTATATCTGATGACCCCAATGACTTAGAGCCACTGACACCCGCACACTTCCTGATCGGCTCATCTCTTCAGTCAATTCCCGAACCAGACTTAGGAGAGCTACCAGTCAACCGCTTGGATTCTCTACAGCGTACGCAAAGGAGACTTCAAGATTTCTGGAAGAGATGGCGCAGGGAATACCTCTGCCAGCTGCAAGCGAGGACTAAAAGATGGCAGCCAGCTGTTCAAATTGACGTAGGCAGACTAGTAGTCATAAAGGACAACAACCAGCCCCCCACAAAATGGAAAATGGGGAGAATTAGTCAAATTCACCCAGGCACAGACGGAGTAGTCAGAGTTGTAAAACTTAAAACAGCAACAGGGCTTCTAACTAGACCGGTCGAAAAGCTCTGTATCCTGCCGCTTCCCGAAGAAGCTGAAACAACTAAGCCGAAGGACACAGCCAGCTCAAATTAGAGTCATCTTTCCCTTTCCACCCTCCTATCCCGTCGAAGAGGATCTGCTTTCTATTTTCAGGAATTCGACGAATTCCAGGGTGGGTGAGGATGTACAGAAGTATGACGATCCATCCAACTACAACCCTGTCATTATCAAGCCACTATCACCGCACCACGCTCGGATGGTCAAGATTCCACACACCGATAAAATCATCTCCCTTTGAGCATTCGATTTCTCCCTCTCACTACGCAGCATCAGCAGGCATCATCAACCATTATCTCGCCATCATCATCATCATCATCGATTGCCACCAATTAAGGGGAGTGATAAGGATGACCGGTATAGTATCCAGCGAGAGATAACAGCAGTGAGAGTATCACTCGTTCTCAGAAGCCGACTGATAACATCGCATCGACGACGGGCTGACTTATTTACAGTGATCATTCGGGAGCAATGATCAGTCCACCTCAACCAGGCCACGGTTTACCACGGGCAGGAGACCCATGACCATTTTTAAAGTGTTTTTCGTTCTAAGTTTAAGTTATGTGAAATACATGTTAGATTTAGGGAAATAAAGAACTATGCATGTTAGCGCCTTTTTTATAATAAAGTGTCGTGTATAATTTTACCACTGCGCGTTAACTCGAACAATAAAACGTCACAAATGAATAACGGCTGATCGTCCAAGTGCTGATGGACATTGTGGTTGGTGTATGCATGTAGCACCCTTTGTTACTGTGAAGTTCGTTTACCCAACGATGTCGGGGTTTGCATGGGCAACCCATTTCCACTGCTGAGCTATCAGGATCCCCCAAGGTAACGCTGAACCCCTTCAGATAGTCATACAGATTTCTCTTGGCAAAAAATCATAATGCTATCTTCTTCTTCTTCTTCTTCTTTCTGTTCGAGCTAGACAGCTGTCCTAGCTCAAAAAAAAAATGGAAGGGCAGGCAACTGAGACCATATGCCCTGTTATTCTTTCTAATTTAGGTTGTTACGGTGATTTTCACATTTACAGATTTAGTTTGCATTTTTTAACAAATGCAACTACCTCTTTCCACAGATTGATGTCTTTCACCTTGAAGATTTCTACTAGGTTTGCGTATCTACCATCAAAAGTATATTTAGCCCGTTCGTTGTTAAAACGCGGGCAATGGATAATTGAGTGCTCCGCTGTGTCTGGCTCTTCACATAACTCGCAATCAGAGTCATCGACAATTTTCATCCTGGCTAGCCATGCCTTGGAGTAGTTGTGAGCTGTCATCAATCTGTTGATTAGACGTACTTCGTGTCCTTTGAGGTCCTCTCCGTAGTACCACGGGTTGTCTTCGAACTCATTTTGTATTTGGTAAAAGTGTTTACCTTTATCTTCTGAATAACTTTTATACCATTCCTGAGTCCGCGTCGACTTTTTCTTTTTCAGGTAATTTTTTGCGTCTTTGTAGAAAATCTGATGATCCAGTATAGTCGCCGATGGACTCGTTCCCAGCTTCGCTAGTTGGTCTGCGACTTCATTGCCACGTAACCCAACGTGACTAGGAACCCATTGTATCGATGTTCCCATTTCGTGAGCAGCCTCCAGTATTTCTAACAGAAGTGTTCCTCCTTTCTGTTCCGCTATAGCGGTTTCAAGCATCCGGCAGGCCGTCATGGAATCGGTGTATAGCACGTAGAAGTAGAGCTGTCTTTCTTTGATGAGCTTTATCGCTACATGGATAGCATGCAGTTCTGCTGTCGTAATACTGACATCATACGCCAATCGATAGTAGTGCCTCGCTGTTCCGAAGGCTGTCCCTTCAAAGAAGACTCCAATGCCACAGATGTTGTTTTCCTTTGACGCATCTGTAAAGACGCGGCCACGATGTTTAAACCTTCCGTTCATAATGCACAACGCAGCTTGCTTCAGCTTGATAGGAGGAAGATTTATCTTCGGCCCCGTGACTCCTTCCAGCGATGAAAATATCTCCACCCGCTTAGTTGTGGGTATTTTTGTTACAGGCATGATGTTGTTGTAGATTTCTTTGTCCATGTTGAACACATTTTCCAAGTAGGAGAATTTATCAGCCGCTTCCACTCCAAAAGTTGGGATGGTGAGAAGCTGATCCGCTATAATATTCCTCTGCTCGAGGCTCCTGGCTATGCTGATTCCGGTGATGTATTCCAGTCGGTGTTCCAAAGGGTCTTGGCCAGCGATTGCAGCTAGTGCGTTGATGGGAGTGCTTTTCGTGCAACCTGTAGCTTTTCTGAGGCACTGATTAGTGGCCATCGTCAGTATGTGTCGATTTGTCTTCTTCGCATTATATGTAACCGCTGAGCCGTACTCTACCATGCTTCTGATCAAAGCATTATAGATGTTTATAGATACTTGAGGATGACTGCCATGTTTAGTTCCGTTGATCACCTTGATCATATTCAATCGTTCATTTATTTTTCTCCTGGTCTCCCGAATATGTTCTCCAAAGCTGAGGTAGCGATCTAAAGTGACACCAAGATGTTTGCAGCTTTTGACGGCCTCAATGATTTTCCCATTGATGGAAACGTTGAGATGTTTATCGTTATTCATGAAAAGAAGCGTTTTAGACTTTTCCGGGTTGATATGGAATCCTAGTTGTTTAGCTCTTTCAAAAAAGTCGTCCAAGCTGTGTTGAGCCTTTTCTCTGAGAATTTCTACGTTTTTGGCTCTCACGATGATGCCGAAATCATCAGCGTATTGAACCAGAATGGTGTCGTCATTCACTATATGGTGCATCTCCACCGTATACACATTGAAAAGTGTCGGAGATAGAACATCTCCTTGTGGTAATCCATCCGTCACTGTTCTTGTGAGCGTTTCTTTGCTTGTGTTAAACACTATTCGTCGGTTGGTTAGAAATGAAACCACCCACGCTGTGATTTCTCGAGGTACCTTTACCTTCGTGAGACATTCTTCTAATTTAGTCAACTTTACTGCGTTGAAAGCGTTTGATAAATCCATGCATATCATAGCGCAGACGTATTTTTCCCGTTTATTCGCTTTTATGATGTTTATCACATACTGAAGGCAGGTGTTCGTTGACATATTTCGCCGGAAACCGAAAGACGTGGAAGGTATGACGTTGTTTTCTTCTAGGAATGCTTGCAATTGCTCTAACACAGCTGTGTTGGCGATTTTTGCTGGTGTTGGTACGAGTGATATGGGTCGTTTACCGCTTGCCTCGTTTTGGTTCCGGCCTGATTTAGGGATCGCTATTACTTTAATCACTTTAAGTGATTCGTTTATACATCCATTCCTCCACATTTTGTTGATTTCGGCTACAATGTTGGAAGTAGCTTCTAGGCTCAGATTTCTGAGCATCTCGTACGATACTTTATCTTCGCCGGGTGCGGACCGTTTCTTTTTACTGTTAAGGATCTTCTTCCACTTATCCACGCTTAGCAGGTTCTTTGCGTACACAGAAGGCAGGGCATCGAAACTCCTGATTTGCGTTGCGCCAAAATGATGATCGAGGAACTTTGCTGCTTCTTGTCGGTCTTCGCAAGTGATATTGTTTTCCTTGTTATGGAACTTCCTGCCTGTTAGACGTCCGACTATGGTCCACAGCTCTTTTGAGGAGGTGAAAGGAGTGATTTCATCCGGAAACTCATTGAACTTTTTAACGATCTCGACCTTTTTCGCTCGTTTGAACATAGCGCTTTTCTTTTTGAGGTTGATCAGGTTCTCCACGTTGGACAGTTGATTAAACATTCGGCGGGCTTCAGTTTTTCTTTCCATGCTCGATCTACCTCATCTGACCACCAAAATTTAGGGGTTTTATTCTCCTTTTGCCTGTGTTTTCTACAGATTTGTTTCACGTTCCTAAATAGGTCATCAACTCCTTGGATTTCAGTACCTCCCAAATGTGCTAGATCATCGTTAATTTTGTTCCAGTGATAGATGTATCTTGCCGGAGCTTTTTTTCGTATTGAAAGTTGTTTCCACCGCTAGATGATGGCTTCCTACTCCAAAATTCAATACATTCCATAACGTATCCGGAAAAACTGTAGCTGAACATATTGTCAAATCGATTGCGCTGGGCTTTTTGTGTAGTTCCATTGGCACGAATGTTTTTGAACCGTCATTTAGAATTACCAGGTTTTCGTTGTTAATTACATTAAGGAGTAAACGTCCACGGACGTCGTTCTTATCATTTCCCCAGCAAACATTATGCGCGTTCATATCGCCCCCCATGAGAACGTTCTTGAACGATCGTAATAAATACATTAATTTTTCCAAATCTTCCTCGTAGTTACGATTTGTAATTGCTGGACTGATGTATACGGATACAATCACCAGGTCCATGCGTGCTATTCGGATTGCTACCGCCTGAGTACAGTCAGACAGTTGTGGGACATTAATCGGATAGTAGTTGTAGGTGTTTTTCAGGAAGATTGCTGCTCCACCGTAGCTATCGTTACGGGAACAACAAATTTGATGATAAGACGATATATGGTATGTTTTACTGCTTTCTAATTCCGCTTTAGTCCAAGTTTCCGACAACAGGGCTACGTCGTAGTTTCCTGCTGTCATGATCCTATGAAGTTCAGTCTTATTCTTTTGTAAGCTTTGAATATTGCATTGAAATATCCTAAGAGACTGATCCATTGTAGGTTGTGAAATTTTATATGAAAGTTTTGTCGAGATCGAAATGTTCTTTAGCAAATGAACGGAACTTTTCTTCTACATCTTCTGGGAGATCCTGTTCGATGAAAGTGGTGTAAAATTTCATGATTTTTTCTTGAAATCCTGTGTTAGCGTTTTCTAGGGTTTTGCGCTTGGCTTCTCGTACAAGGTGTTCGATTCGCTCTTTTTCTGTTGTTTTGTGCAGGTTTTCCACAATTCCGTTGCTCGTTGACGGTTCCTGCTGAGTGACGTTCTTGTTTTGTTTGTCCTTTGTTTCTGGTGTTAGGTCCCCTTGTGAGAGTCGTCGTTTGTGTCCTTTCTTCTTTTCCTTTTCCTCAGGTTTCGTAGGTTCAGGCATCTTCACCGCTGGCTTGATTTGCTTGCGTGGAATATTCGTGTTGCTCCACATTTCTCGGAGTGTTTTCTCGTTTTTTGTGGCTGACGAGAAGCTTTCGGCTACTGCTGGGAAGTCCTGAAGATTGCTTAACAGCTCAAAACCGTTTCGGCAGAGAATGGGGAATTGTTCTCGGGCCTCAGCGTAGGTGAGATTTTTCCTCGAACGAATGGCGTTGATGTTTTCCTGCATTTGTTTCTCAGGACAATCGTCCGAAGTAGCCGTGTGCGTGGGTGATCTGCAATTGGCACATTTTGTTGGGTATTCGCACTCTTGGTACTGTTCCTCGTTTTCGTGACGATTGCCACATTTGTTGCAACGGCGAGTGCCCTTGCAGTTGCTAGTTTTATGCCCATATCGCAAGCAATGACTACAGAAATCCACCTTCCTAAGGAAGGGAAGTACTCGCGTGTTGCATGAGAAGAGCTTTACTCGCTCTGGCAGTTCATTTGTTCGGAAGGTTACACTGATACGATTCAGCGCAGTTGGTTCATCTTTTCCGTTCCTTCGATAAAGCCTTCTTACCTCCAGGACTGGTGCTTCACATTCCAGTTCATCTATTATTTCCTGCTCCTTGATGTGTGCGGGCACTCCTGCAATCACCCCGGAAATAGTAACGAGGTGTTTGGGAATGTAAGCTTGATACTCAGTGACGTCATTCAGTTTATCAACCAACATGTTTGCCTTGATGAAGTTGCTAATGGTGGCCATGATTTTGTACCGACCAACATATTTCATGTCGATGATGAATCCTTTGAAACTTTCCAGTTTGCTGATCGTCGAACCAAGGGAGAACTTATTTATTTTTCCGTTTCCTCGATCGTTGCTTCGAAGCTGCACATAAATCCGATAGGGTCCACAGTCCTGGATGGTGTACTTGATGTTAATTTTTTCAGTTTCATGTCGCTGTTTCTGTTGTTGAGATGGTTGAGTAGTCGCTGGATGTTGTGTTTCGTTGATCTGCATATTTATGTCACAATTTCCTCCTACCTCTCCACATTGCTCGGAACCCGAAGGTTCCATCATTATGTTCCGCTCAACACCTCTTCTATTTTCTCTCTTTTTCTACACTACAAACAATATGGCGGTCGCTAGCACTGGCGTCCTTTCGCCGTTTGTAAAATTACACTCTTTTCTCTCGTAACTTCACGTCTGAATATTCGTTCACTTAGTTTTGGGTCACCAAATAGAACTCCTTCTATCCAATTATGCTTTTAGATCTCTTCCTTCACTTTTCAATCGAAAAACCAAACTTTTATCACACACGAAATAACAAGCAACTTGTGTTGTTAAACTTATGACTCGGAATGCA
>JASCZW010013408.1:0-25703 GCA_034211315.2 Aedes japonicus
CAACGCGAATGTGAAAAGAACCACACACTAAAAAAATTTACGTTGACTCAGACCACTGACACAACAAAGTTACAAGGAATATTTCGAAAACAATTGTATTCTGTATGCATGTTCTTGTGCTGTATACACTTAGGCTTGCATATGTTCGTAATCTATATTAACGTTTGCTCATATCTCCTTTGATTCCCGTTAATCTCCGTAAAATCATTTCATTGCAGTTGATCCCCGTTGATCCGAACACCCGATGATGTTAAAGGTCGGTGTAAATGACGGTGGTTTGAGTGCACCAAAAGTTAAGCAGAGAAAAGAAATCATGTTGATCGTGACTAAGATGCTTGCCCAGAGCTTGAAGTTGCTCCATAACCACTAGCTCGAAAAACGCTCTTACTCCACGGTAATTGTTTATTTTGTGTGGACACGACACATTTTGTGAGACTTCCCGCAAGATCAGAAGTAAGTGATCGAAGCTTCGAGGTGTTCAGAATTGGGAGACACAATTTGCTCAATATGCGCATTTTCCGCAGGGCGAAAGGAAATCCATCAGACTTTGACAAATTTCATGCAACGCAGCATCAAGGACTGCATTGTGTGCCTTTCGATAACGCATGCCAAGACATTGGAGAAGGTTTGATACGCGGCTTCGATATCCTTCGAGATATCTTAGATTTCTCAGTCGAGGGTAGAAAACAAATCAGCAAAACTTTGGTGAACAACTTTGGCAAATCGTAAGGTACGGAAACGGGTAGGACGTTAAAGTCTTGCGCCATGATGTAGTCGATGGTGACGACCAGCAAAAGATGCTGAGCTATCGATTTAACTATAGGAGAAGGTGCCTTCGCTACTGGTTTAGTTGTACCTTGATCTCTTTAAAAACAAAGATCCAAGTGGTGGATATTTTCGCTTGGATGGAATGATGTAGTAGAACTGGTGTCCGGAAAGTTAAAGCAACTTGGGAGCTGTATTGCCATCCAAACTAGCTCCCGAGAATCTCGGCAACCCCGTGGAACAGCCTCGATAAATTTTGCTCCATTAAACCTCCTCCTGTAGATTTCCACCTGTAAATCGAAAACTCCGCTACGGTAGTTTTGATGCAACTAATGTTCTGATAAAAAAGTGCAACTTTTCTCGCCGTGGACCATGGCGGAACATCGAGATACTTTCATGCAGGGAAGATATGGTTGTCATGATGTTTTAGCTTGCATATGCAGTTTGAAAGTTCTAACACAAAGCCGCTGCGTTTTCTGATCGCTTTCTGGAAAGACACGACTATGGTGAAAAGATTGGGGGCTTCCTCGTGACTAGAAGCAATTGTGTGCCGTTGGTGATAAAGGTTTGGGTTACTAAGGGTTACGTGCAGAAGTGGCTCGACTGTGGGAGCCCCTTTTAATGAATTGGTGTTAAAATTTGAACCAGCGTAAGACAGCGATGAATTAGGTGAATGGTTTAAATTGTACATGACTAATGTAGCAAATTAAGAGACCCCCAATCGTCTAAATAGAAAGCTAGGATTGCTGTGAAGCACGTTGGATACCGGAGACTCTCAAAAGCCCTCTACGATGCATCCTAATTGCCCAAAAGAGTGTCATTTGAATGTTGTATCGTATCGTACAACCCCCCATCAGTAAACAACAGTCTAAACAAGTTACAGCAACTTGATTATGACTAGAATGAGTCACATATGAGTAATCTCAAGTAACATTGCCAAAACCATCCAGCTTGATTAGGTTTTATTAACTAAAGCTATTAACGAAAGCCACTAGAAATCAATTTGGATTTACTATGGCAGTAGGAGGTGCCAATAGGTTTCAAATTTAAGTTTGGTTTATGAGTATCTACACATCTTCTTTACAACGATCATAAAACCTTGTCTTCTACAGTTCCTTTTACTCATATCAAATGTTTTATTCTGACTTTCAGAACTCGTAAAATTCTGTTTTAAAATGCCGTTTTAGGGCTCATTTAAATTATCTTATAATGATCAATTGAAAAAGCATTTTATTCCCATTTTGCCTTCAGTAAATGCATTAAACAGCAAATTAGCGTTAAGGAAAGTCACCAAATTTAGAAGATAAATTGGCTTTTTGGAAAAAAAATGATTTCTGCCAATCGCCATATTTAAATATTTGGAATAACTGAAATGTGGAAAAATAAATACATCAAATTTTATATGTAACACAAATGAACTGTAGATCAGAGACCAATTTTGGCATTCTTCAAGATAACTTTATTGAATTCCATTAATTTTCAGGGAATTTATGATAAATTGATCGAAAATATTTGTTTCAATTTTATTTTTGTACATGTAAACTCGCAGAATCTCTGAGGCGCATTTATGTTCGGCTCTTATCGTGCCAGTATTCACCATAAAATTAAATGCGCATATGATTTGGAGCACGATATGCTATAAAAAAAACTCAATTTGTCTTGGATATTTTAATATCAAACAAAATTCCCACAGCACTAGAACTAATTTCTTAAATATAATTTACTGTTAAATGAATCAGAAGAGCAGAGAATCGAACAAAGCAGAACAACAAAAACCAACCACGATGTCACCGTGAAGTTTGATAGTTGTGGTAATTTGGCCCTATGCTGGTTTTGATGGCAGCCAATAGGTTTTATGAGGTTCTCAAGTGATCATGACATCTATGGCCTTGTAAAAGTTTTTTTAATTTGTTTTCACAACCGTCACACAATTCAAAAGAGGCAAATGAACTTTACAAAATGTTCAGCCTCTCCAATAAAAAATTAATTGAAATTAAAGAAAATTTAAAAAATCTTACTTAGGATCTCAACTCATTTGCAACAAATGTGCTACAAGAGCAAACTCTTTGCACAGGGCCAGGACAATTATGGAGAATGCTCGTTGCAAAAGGCACGACTGAGTTAGAGGAAGTTTGGATTTCTAAAATGATTCCTACGATGAATCCTGGAAGTCCAAAACTTAAGCGTCGGCCGATAGCCTGTTGTTTAGACAGGGACGGGTGAGTTTGCTTTTGTTAACAACAATCGGTAGCGGTGATTGAGTGAAGAACTAGAAATTTAATACACGTAAAGCCTTGAAATAGCCTTACCGAGTAAGAGAGATCTGTTCGTAGCCCCTCTGAAAAACTTCTGAAATTAGTGTTGTTAAATATCCGCCCAATCTAGAAAATCGGTGACTAGTTGGCATGTGAAAACTACAGAGCATTCTCAATGCAGTCTATACAGTGCTTTTCCCGATCATCTTCTGTCTGTTGCCTCTAGCTGGCAAATCTGTAGGAAGTTATTGAGCTAGTTATGTGGATAGATGATGGACAACAGACAAAAAATTAACGTTGAATAACCATCTCATACCATCTATTACACTAATCTATGTTATTCAGTGCAGTGTGAAGATAACGCGTGCGCTATCGGAAACATTAGTGGACTCGTTTTAATCACTCATATTACCTCGTTAAGATGACGGCCGTTATTTCGTCCTGTTTAGTATTGCGCTAGAAGGTGTTATGAGAGGGTCGGACCTTAACATATAGGGTACAATATTAAATACATCCAGTTAGTTCATCTATTCCGCTAACGTCATCATCACACCAAGTTGAAACGTGAAGCAGTTATTAGAGGTGAATACGTTGAAGACTAGTTATCTGCTGGCAGGACGAACCGATCGTGATAGAGTTTGCATAAGAACGGTGATAATCAACGGAGATGAGTTTGAGGTGGCAGCTGAATAGATTTCAGTATAATGTACCCAAATTAAAAAATATGGTATTCTCATTTGTTGGATACAATTTGAATGTGTATTCAAACTTATTGAACATGGTGTAGGGCTCGGAAATCATTCATCCCCTATCATTGTTGCGTCCATTATGAGGTACTAAACTGTTTCACCATAAAATAACATCATATATAATCAAACAAGTCACCTACATGATACTGGGCTACTTGGCGAAATAAGATCACTTATTTAGAAATTTAGCTTCTCAAAATTTTCCCAATCACGAAAAGATTAGTTCCTTCTGGTGAAAAACTCTCGGCAGATGTATGGCTTGTGACTACATACAAATCACATCTCCTTTCATTTCAATCATTTTTAAGGCCTTTCAAAAGCAAATTTTGGTGACAAAAATAACGTGAATCATTAACCAAATAGTTATCTCCAAGAGTTCCCATCAGCACACATCGCACGAACACGGTGAAGTGGATGGCAAAACATGCCTTTGTATGCAAAATTTTAATAAGCACTCTAGCGAGCCAACATTTGAAGAGACCGTTTCAAAAGTTTTAGCTTCGTCCCAAAAGCTGGAACCAGATTCTTTTCAGCTACATTGTAAACACTCGCGTAGGCGCCCCAAGTGTGCGCACAGTTTCAAAAGAAGTACTCTCCACCGGAGCCCGAGCACTGAAAAGCATTAGCATCAAGAGTGCCACACCACACCGCTCCGAGGGGAAGAGTAATTAGTAGATGGATTTCGGAGGATTTACCTACACCTCTTCAGCGATTCAAAGAGAGCGAGAAAGCAGCAAGACAAAGGCCTGAATATGTCTGAATGAAGCAGCACCGGAGAATAGAACACTCGAAACGAAACAAACAGCGCCGTCTGCAAAACACTTTTTCAAACAAGCACAAACATAAAGGCTTGCGGAAAACGCAGGAATACGGTCGGTACTTAGTTGCTATTTGCTTCTGAAAACAGGACATTACACCGTTGTGCAACTGGAGAGACAGGAAGCGAAAGCAATTTTTTCGTATGTTTACATTGTATTCATGCTGCAAATTACATGGCATTGAAATTGTCAACCAACCTGCCACCTTATCCCGTATCATGTAATCGTATGCATCCACTCAAAGCCATCGCCCACAGGAAAAGCTGGTATTCATCATGATGAAAAAAAAAATCTTACTTCACCAATAGGAAACCCCTTTTTCACATTTTACCTTCATTCCTTGGCCGATCTCAACCTCCTCGATCTATTCATATATTTACTGCATGCATTTTTTTTTCTCTCTCTCTGTCTTTGAAACCATCCCAAGAAGGGGAAGAAAAGCCTTTCGCTTTTAGTTTCGACCGAAGAAGCCGTCCTGAAGCACTTTTGAAAATTACATGCACGACGGCAAAAACACTTCACCACCCACCGGCAGCACTGCTGATGCCGGGGCCAGCAGCGAAAACAAAAAAAGGAAATCAACATCAAGTATAAAAAAGCATCCGCTCTTAGATGGAGAACAAAATAGAAACAAAGATGTAAATCCAGGCAAGAACAGATTAAAATCAAAGTCATGAACAGTTTTTTTCTCCTCTGTTTTTGAAGATTGCAAGGGTACTAGTAAGGAGTGTATCAAAAATAAGCTATCCACAAACTTTCTTTCAAATTATGTTGAAAACCGATATTTTATTCATACAAAAAATTGATCCTCTATTGTACGAGGTTAAACTTGAACATAATGAAGACCGGATGAAATTTAAGTTATTCCTTCACGAATTTTCGAACGTTGGATCGAATGCTCTTTATCAAGTTCCGGACAAGTGTTGCATCGCATTTTTTGGACGCTTGAGCCCAAATTTTTTTTGAGCTCTTGCATGTTTCCAGCTGCCTTATCAGTCTTCTTGAAGACCCTCTTCACGATTGCCCAGTAACGTTCGATGGGTCGAAGGCAAGGGCAATTTGGTGGATTGATATTTTTCTCAACGAAATCTATACCCTTTTCCGCAAGCCAAAACAGTGGAGGTGTACTATGCTTCTTATATAAAGGCAACAATCTCTTCTGGCGACACTCAGATCGATAGATTTCCACATTTATAGTTCCGGTAGTGTAAAAAATTGTTGACTTCAAACCACAGGAACATATTGCTTGCCATACCAGTACCTTTCGACCGAATTTCTCCACTTGAACCGACCTGTCCGCATCGCTCACATCCTCCCCAACGACGGCAGTAAAGTATTGTGGACCGCGAAGGGGTTTTGAGTCCTCCTTTACATAGGTCTCATCGTCCATCAAAACGCATGCATCCGGACGCTGCAAAAGACGCGAATACAATTTCCGGGCCCTTGTTGCTGCTCGCTTCTTCTGTTCTGCACTTTGTTTCGAGATTTTCTGCTTCTTGTAGGTCTTCAGGTGGTTTCGCCTCTTGATACGCTGGGTCATTCCGACACTGACATTGATTTGTTCTTCATGATTAGAGATACCACTTTCTGCTCCAGTTTCGGGTTGGAAGAACCGGGTTTTCTGCCTCTTCCTGGTAGCTCATCCAAAGAATAGTGTTCCCCAAACTTATTAATGAAGATTTTAACACTCGCATGATGCATTCCAAACCGCTTCGCCAATTTTTGCATAGTAATACCCTTCTCACTAAGCCATGTGTCCAGAACCTTAATTTTCACTTCGTTTTCAAAACGTGACATTTTGAAAACGCAGAATTTGAACCGCACAAACAAGTAAACAAAAGAAAGCTGACAGTCAAACGCACAGCATGCAGTGTTCAGAGCATAAAAAACCATCACAAATACATGCGTACAACGCAAATGTATGTGGATAGCTTATATTCGATACACTCCTTATTGTGGAAAACTCAATCCTTTTGTTTCATAGGAACATAGGAAACAAGTTTAGTTTTCAGATTTTTGCCCTGTGTTCTGAAAAACGAAGCTTAAAAATTAATTTAAATGCAAGTTTCGATTTCACCAAAAACAAAAACGTTGAAGATACATAGTTTGGTGACTGGATGGAAACTCAACGCAAGTTTACAGTTTTACTTCCTGCATAACCTGATGATTCTATGTATAACAAAAAATGCATGCACCAACAAAAAAATACTTTTTTTTAATTTAGATAGACCCATGTATGACAGTAAGATATTTCAAAATTTGATATGGTAAATAACCCAGCCTTGTCTAACAGTACAGGGTGGGACGGTCAAAAATTGGCCATACATTATTGAGTGCACACTGATTGTGTGATAACATAAATGAGCAGAGTTGCTTATAAGTTTTGTAGTTCAATGACTACAAAATTCAAAAAAAAAACTATGTGATCAGACTTGCAAATTTACTAGACTTCACATTCTACATCTTTGATCAAGTTTTATAACAAAGTTGTGTTCACCATATTTTTCAACTATTCTCGGAGACTCTTAAGATTCCACTTTACGATTGCCCAATATTTTTCAGTTGGGCGCTCCTGGAGTTAGGACGGTTTTTGTCCTTCGATAAGGTATGCACGTTAGGCTTATATACCATTCCTAAAAGATTTTCCTAATGTGACAGAAAGCAAGGTCTGGTCAAAATATAAAACCGAAATTTTCAAAATAAAAACAAGCATAAATTTATCCGTGAAACTTCCTCATTATTCTTGTACAAAACAATAGATAAACTATTTGAACAAAGTCACAATGTGATAAGCTGCTGATACTTAAGAAGTGTCTCGAAAAGTAGCATACACTTTTAAATATGGTTACTATACGTTAATATATCAATCAGATAAACAAAATAATCAGATCGCTGATTTCATTGATATGACTGACTTTCAGTCTTTATACCGTCCATCAGAGAAGGGACCGGGACCTGAAGCTAAACGCCTCACGCTTCGCTCAGGAATATCCAGCCACCGTGGAGTTAACAAAGAAACGACGAAGCGGAGCACCCGCTGCTACACAATAAGTAGGTTAGGTATAGATGGAAAAAAAAGTGAGGTAAATATTAAGTACACTTGTTTTTGACTCAGGATAGATATAAACAAAATAACAATAAGATAGGTATAAACAACATAATGATAGGTAAACGTTTTGTATTTAGAAAATAGTATATATACGGCAGGTGACGAAGGTTTTCTTTAAGTCGAGTTATTAGTACGAGACACTGAAGAAGTCTGCACATTGTAGACGAAATACGCGTATCTGTCGAAGATAAGCAAAGATAGTTGGAATTAAATCGAAGACACTAATTTTTCTTCTAATTTCTAGTTAAAGAAACAGTATTACGTTAACGACATGCTGGTAAGCACCACCACCTAAGAAGAAGCAATTCAACTAGCCCAGGATGATTCGTTCCCTCGCAGGTAGGATTTGAAATCCGTAATTGCACTATAAATTCATCATCAATCAATTCTCAACGTGTCTTAGAAGAGAACCGTTGGTGTATGTTGATAACATGCCTGACAACACGCGCAATCCATATCTTAGTGGTGAACACTTTAAGCACCGACTCGTGCATAATGGGACTTCGCATATTCGTAGCACGTCAAGGTACACCCAAGACAATGTACGGCGACCGTGGAACCTGTTTTATCGGAGCGAGCCATGAATTTCGAGAAACAACGATGACAATCAACCAGATCGAGGTGATGAAAGAGTGCACCGGTGCCGAGATAACATAGAAGTTCAACCCGCCATCGTCACCCCATATGGGCGGAAGTTGAGAAGGCCTCGTCGGTGTCGTCAAACCGAACCAAATGACGAAGTTTTTCGAAGTCTTCTGGCCAAAATCGAAAACACTTTAAACACCCGTTGACGACCTGTCCGCACCTGCTCTTACGCCCGAACACTTCCTTCTGGGGTCGTCTGACGGCACTAAACCACTATGCGCTATTGACGATAGCGGAACAACTCTACGACGTTCCTGGCCAATGTCTCAACAGTTGGCCAACATATTCTGAAAACGTTGGCTTACAGACTACCTGTCGACAGACTACAGAACAAAGTGGTATGCGAACACCAAGCCAATAGCGATCGGCTTCGTAGTCGTCATCGTTGACCCGAAGCTGCCACAGAAAGCAGGCCTAAACGCAAGGTCATCGGAACCAGTGTCAGCCAAACGGACCACCAAATCAGAGTGGCAATGACAAAAACTGCGAATGCGGTATTTGAGCGTCCTGGAGATTCGGCGTACCCGGGGGAATGTTACTTACGCCCATGACGTAGTGCGCACCTCACGATCCAACCCCACCGACTAACCTATTCCAACGCAAATAGGTACAGTTCAACCCTTCCTTCGAAACCATTGGCCAAACGTCATTGATAACTCTAAATGATTGTAAGTAGACGAGTGCACAGCATGCAACACATGTAGCAAGTTGTTTGTATCTGCCAATTAGTGAAACCTATCTAAATATCTGCGATTTGTGCAAGGGGTGTATTATTTTAATATTAGCTTACATCAATTGTATTATTCTAACCTAAAAAACGCTATTATGCATACCTACATGAAAAACACGGATATTAGAAGATAGAATGTACGGGAGAGTACATCAGTAGCGCCGAACAGGGATTACCGATCATTATCGGCGCAATAAAATTCTGCCCGAATAACCTGCAGAACGGGACTAAACGAATGCCCCAGAGAGAGAATACATCCAGGTACTGATCGCTGCTAAGTTGACCGCCGGGGTAGATATCCTGTACTGCGCCCACTTCAGCTTGATGGTTGGAGGTAACAGGACGAAGTTTTTCTCTTCTTTTTGGGGACCAGTATCGCATCGCTTCACGATGTTTCTCTCCGAGGTCTGTACGTTGGAGACGACGAGAAAAACTTTAGTGATCGTCAGTCGTTGCGAATCAAAAACAAACCCAAAAAAAGAGAGAGTTCCTCTCCCATGTGCGCATCAGTAAACAGAGTGCACACAATAGATCGCTAAGAATAAACTATACAAGCCACAGTGGTACATGAGCGTCTTTCCATGCGTCAATTTTTGCCTGTTGAAGTGGCGGACTTGTTCCGTCGCTACAACCTACCCCGCAGTGGGATGTTAGGCAAAGATTGACGTCCATGGTTCGAGTACCATTGGATACATGCCCTTTCGCTCAATTTTCAAAAAACATCTGTTAATTTTCCTACCTGCCGCACTCTGACGGACCTTTCAACACTTTCTCTTCACATCTTTAATTCTAGCCAAAAACATTGTTGTTCACTCTTGGTGCCTCATGGTGATGAGCGAACATCTCCTTCTAAATCATAATCGTTACTCCTCGCACGGAGAATACATAACATAACAATTTAATGTGTGTAAAAATTACTCGTCAAATTTATTGTTTGTATCGTAAATATAGTGCAATTTGGAAAATATTCAAAAATTTAATAAAGTTCAACGAATTTCTCAACAGCTTCGTCCAAAAAAATATTGAGGGTTATTCCGAGAGTCGAAGTGACGTTTGTCACTTGGTAAAGTGAGAAGAGTCACCTGCAGTGACGTGACTCTCCATTTGATTTGCCCAGGAGAGTCACGTCACTGCAGGTGACTCTTCTCACTTCACCAAGTGACAAACGCCACTTCGACTCTCGGAATAACCCTCATTAACCAGCTTTTGACACATGACTTTCGTTTTAATTTTAAATGGTGTAAATTTGAGGAGGTCCTGATAAAATTAACAGTTCGTTTTTTTAACAAAAATTAAATGTTGTTTCTTTCAGTGCATTTTTTCCTACAAGAACACTCATTTTATGCAACTTTGTCTTGGACGGAAATTTGATTCGATAAAGCGTTACAAACTCATGAAAAAAAGTGGTCCAAATTTTTCATAAGGTCTGTATTCGCAATAATTCCGACACCTCAAAACTTGAATTAAACATAAATTTCGCATTATATTTCCGCCGTAGTTGTTTATTTCAGATTCATGGGATGTATTAAACAGTTAGTGAAGACAAAAAATTGTTATTCGGTATTTGCATGAAATTTTCGAACTTTGCGGTTAACTTCGTCCATTAGGGTTTGTAGAGACTCAAATTTGCTGGAAGTGTTTGATGTCTTTGGCTCCTTGCTTCTTCTCTGATTATGCTAGCTCTGGGCAATTTGGCGGGTTTGAGGTTTTGGTACAATGTTCACTTGATTTGCTTGGTACCACTCCAACACAGTTTTAGCATAGTGGCATGATGCTAAATCGGGCCAGAACAAAGGTTTTCTTTGTGACTTTTGATGAAGGGTAGCAATCGCTTCTGCAGAAACTCTTTCTGATAGATCTCCTTGTTGATTGTGCCTGTAGTGACGAAAGATTTATTTGTTTTGCCACACGTGCAAATTGCTTGCCACACAAGGTATTTTTTGAGAAATTTCGATGCCTTCTTCGTTCTAAAATGCTCAGCTGTAGCATTTCTGGCCATAGCAGAATAAAAAGCCAGCCCTGGAAGCTGCTTGAAATCCTCCAGGACATAAGTTTCATCGTCCATAACAACGCATGAAAACTTCGTCAAATATTCGCAGTACAAACGTCGAACCCGTGATTCTGCTGCCTGTTTGTCTGTTCTGTTTGTCGTTGCGATTTGGAACTGTTTTTACTTTATACGACTTAAGTCCCTAACGTTGTTTTGATTTTTGGACAAAACCAGGCGGCATCCCTATTTTACGAGCCACCGTTCGAATGGAGAGATTTGGGGTGTTCGTTAATATCCTTTTTACCTTTCGGTCCATGCCAGGATCAGCACCGTTCAATGTTTTTGTCACTTCTCGGCTTCCTCTCCACCGTCAAACGTTCCGAAAATGATTTGACTACATCGTGAACAATGGATTTAGGCAAATCCAATGTTTTTGCAAAGTCCCGTGTTGACAAGTCAGGATTTGCCGTACGCCCGTACAAAATTCGCTCACGCACTTGTTTTTCTTTCATCGCCATCTTGATTACTAAACATGAAATGTAAACATCAATCATAGTCTTTTTCATAATAGCGTCTCATCTATGCCACAGTAAAAATAATTCATTCCTACGTGCAATATTTCCAAAGTTACAATGATTTAAAGGTGTCCGGATTAATGTGGATACAGATTTTACTCGAGAAAAGTTAGTCTAGTATAATTTACTTTTTCACTGACATCCTGACATTTGATCGTACCCTCTACTTTAAGTAAACATGTAGTACTACACATCGTATAATAGTTTAAGTGGTGATTGATTTGACATGACAATTTATTTATAAGACAATGTTGAGAAAATCGATTCTCAAAAACTTATTTTGGAGTTCGAAAAATTCTAATAAAATGGTGATTTACTTGAACATGCCTGAAACTCATCGTCAGTGAAGCGATAATCATTCTCAAAAGTAAATTTAATGTATTGATATTACAAGGAAATTAAACCAGATTCTCGTCGACCACATTTCCGGAACACAGTGAAACAGTCGCAATTTTTGAGAAAATTGTGCTTCGAATATTCGTTACACTAAAGCCCGATTCAAAGTAAATTTGGACGCATTCAAGTGATCATAACTCAAGAATTAAATAGCAAATACGGTTGATCAAAACGTCAAACAAAAGGGTTTTTTTTATTCAGCTTTCAAACGGTATACAACAAGTAATTACATTTACCGTTTCGAATGCACTGTCGCACTTTACTTTTGATCGATGCCACCATCTGCACAGTCGCTGGTGACACTGTACCGACGAACTTATTCCACTTTAAACGCATTTGTTGTGCATTTGTCACTTTTTCACCGCATTCTCAATGTTTTTGCTTGACAATTGCCCAATACTGTTCGATCGGTCTGAATTCAGGGCAATTCGGCGGATTAATCTCTATGGCGACCAAATTAACATTATTTGCAGCAAACCATTATAGTACCTCCTTAGCGTAGTGGCAGCTGACTGGATCCGGCCAAAACATAACGTAGGTCTTGTGTTGCCGAATAAGGGGTAAAATCCGCTTCTTCAGATACTCTTTAATGTAACCCTTTGACGTCATTGTGTAAGATGTGATGAAAACCTTGGTTTTAAGGCCACAACCGCAGATTCCTTGCCAAATCATTAGTTTCCGAGCAAACTTATCAGCAAAAACCAATTTATACCTGGAAGAGGCATCCCCACGACCAGTTGGCAGGTAAAATTTTCGTTCGGGGATTTGTTTATGATCCATTTTGACATATGTTTCGTCATCCATTAAAATATAGCCTTCAAACTTCGTCAAAACTCGTTCGTATAGTAATCGTGCTCGCTTTTTGGCCACTAAATGTTGTTTCAGGTAGCGATTCGGATGTTTATTGGTACAAAAAGACGTATATCCATGTCTTGAAAGGATGTTACGCACGGTGGAAAAGTTGGAATCGTATTTCTTTTGCCAAATTACGTATGGGACACGCTTTTCTTTTCCCAAGTTCCATGATCCAGTAATCTCGAGATGCGTCGATCAATCGAGAAAAACTTTTCACCAATTTCATCGCCAATGGAACATCAACAAATGCCTGTCAAACGTTTTTTGTTCCTACCACCAGTGGACGTGGTGGCGTATTGAACTGTGCGTCCAGATTTACTTTGAATCGAGCTTCACGTCACTTAATGAAATTTCATTTTGCCAGATTGATATCTTCGAAATGTCACAGAGCCTACTTTCGCAAGGACTCGACACTATGCATTATACCACCATAGCTCAAAACAAACAACCGCAGATATCCCAAATATCTCAACCACGAGAATGCGAACCTCCCAAGCCATCTGGCACTGAGAATGGCAGCTATAGCTAAGTGCCCACGGTATGTATCTCTAAATTTAATGAGAATTTTCATAAGCTCGTGAAACTTCTGCGTCGGGTGGAAGGGGGCGGTGGAGCTACCGGCTGTCTTCTTCCGACGGTAGGTACTCGATTCAATTTTCCCTGCTGACCTAATGCTTTTATTTTCATTCTACTTATGCTCACTTTATTCCTCCGGTCCAAAACACCGTCGTCGGTCGCCTGATGTATTTAACACAATTTTCTTTTCTTCCGTCGCCGGCCGTCTTCGTCGTCTGCGAGGATTCCTTGCCTCTGACCAACCGACCAGACTGCGGCCATTGGATGGTATCCGGGGATTGTCGGCGGTGGTGTGGTTAATGTAGGTCATTGTTTCATTTATATTTAAAATTACGCGAAGCGATGACGACGATGGGAGCAAGCAAAAGCAATTAATGACTATGGGTTGGCGAAGTTTAACCTTGATCTTCGTGTTCATTATGTATTCAAGGCAGCGCAGTGGGTGGGGGGTTTGCAGGGTCCTGGAAGACTCGGTTCGCTACCACCAGTCTCACGCTTGGCTGCTGATCCTGTTGGCATGGATGAGTTGAATGAGGGTGTGGAGTGGGCACTTTTGCTGCGGTGGCCTGATGACGCGAACAGCGCAAATTTCTGTGCGAATCCAGGTCTTGCAAGATGCAAGGATCTTTTGGGCTGAAATATAAACGCTAATGTGAACAGATGTGAGTCCTTCTGAATGACTTGGATTTCCCGAAAACTTCTTCAACTTTCCATGAACAATTCACCACTGCACCCCGAAGAAACTTCCCGTGCTCTAGTTTACTGACCGGATTCTTCCTTTGCGACCGTACCAGACGGTAACGTGTTGCTCGCTTTGTTGAGTTTTGGTTTTTAATTAAAGGATTATCGCCTCAACGCTTTGCCTACGTTTCTTGCTTGTGGTAGAAAACAAAAGTTTTGGCCAGGAAGACGGGAAGAAAAATGTGCGTTTTCGCTTTCGCGTGATTTGAATTTGTGCTGGCCCAGCCGGGCAAGGAAAGACAAGGCTGAATAAAATAAGGGGAATTTTTCGCGTTCAACAGCTGTTAACCAGGCATCAGGGATCCACTACCGGAGAGCTGCTACCGTGGATTGATGAAAAGGGAAACTGATTCTTTCGTCCGCAGTTTCAACGACCACGACGCGGACGGTAACCGTCTGCGATATTTCTTCAACCGCGAGGCAAAGCCAAGATACTTTAAGAAGCACCATTTGTTTGCTTTCGGCTTGTTGCTCGGTCCCATTTGAAGGCGGAGAGCAAATAAAATCAATTTATTCTGATGTACAAAATCCTCTTCAGAAGTTCGAAATTGCTGCGTACATGAGATGCCAAGTCAGGTTGGGGCTGTGATTACATTACATTACAATTCGCCGTTGAATCAGTTGGAGATGATTTTGACAGAAGAAGAAAAAAACCGTTTATTGTAGTTATGATTGGTTCTCTTGTGGAGAAAGATTGGCGCGTTCTGTACTGAGCAAGCTGGAAGCAAAAATATTGGGGGTGGAGGTGTATCTTCATCTTCATGCTAGTCAAAGGTTTCGAATGGCATCGGAATCCCTTTTTCCCATTATTATTTAAATAACTTATTTTAAGCCATGCTACTTTCTTGCAAATCTTGAATATTTCAAGGTGAAGATACAAGAAGCCTTAGTGTGAATCTTCGAGAGGACAAATATAATCTTCCACATAACATACAGTGACTAGATTGCTCCGTCTTAGTTGTTACGTTACAACGAACAAAGAGTAGATTTTTCATAACAGTTTGTTATTCCTTATCAGACATTTGAACTTGTGAGAGAGGGTGCTGAGTAGGCTTTGCTGGAAAGTGGTTGATTTTTGGTTTAGCTATTTTGTTTCGTGCTGAAATTTTTGTTTATGATTTTTGCTCAAGACCGTTGAAAACTACAACTTTTCGAAAACTAGGTGTGATGATTGCCGAGTTGTTTGTGGACAATACATTTGCCCAATACGGCACCAAAACCGATCGTGGATCGAGACTGCTACTTAACTGCGTCCGGGTGCTTCCGGACGGTAGAAAAGGAATTTAACGGGTGTATTTTTAGTCACGCAGTTGTGAGAAAACTGACTCTGTTAGTGAATTGCGTGTGATCCTAGTGGGTCTAGAACTGGAAGGCTTAATGAAGCGGCTGATATAACTGTGCGACAGTGGGTTGCGAATTCAGCCCAATGGTTCTATTTGGAAAAGTTTGGTTGAGATGGTTGAGGTTAATCTGAGAAGCAATCTGACGGGCGAACTATGAACTAAGTGCTTTGAGATTTGGGCGAGCTCTTTCCTTTTTATTACCTTTATTTCATATCTATTTTTAAGAAGAGAGTATGTGGGAGCAGGGATTTCTTTTCCATTACTTTAATGGAGCAGAGAATATTGAGTTGATGTGATGTGATGATTATTCCTAAAAGAATCTTCAACTGCCGTCATCATGATATCTATTTGCTCTTCTTTTATTCTGATAGTTTTTACAATTCGATTCTTTAATTACATGACCTTATCTGTATTATAACACAGCTCGAATAGTTTGTTTGAATCTATGGTGGAATTTTCAAGTTTCCGTTTGTTGGGCAGTGTCTCAAGATCAACAAAATAGTGCTAATCCCATGTGAAATTTCCTGGAAAACCGAATAAAAGCTGTTTTAGCTACCGCAAGGCTCTGTGGCTGATTTTACCCCACTTCCTTTTGTATTCTTGAATCGTTTATAGATATGTTTGCTCGGAGTGGCTCAAGATTAACAAAACAGGACTAGTTCTATGTGAAATTTCTTGGAAAATCGAATACAGGTTGTTTTAACCATCGCACGACTATGTGAACGAAGATATGGCTGATTTTACCCCACTGCCCCTTATATTATTGAATAACTTATAGATATCTTTGCTCGGAGTCACTCAAGATCAACAAAATAGTGCTAATCCCATGTGAAATTTCCTGGAAAATCCAGAAACAGCTGTATCAAATGCCGCAAGGCTAGATATTTATAAATTATTCAATAAAGGGTGATACGGTCAAAATATGGTCAAGGGAAAACGCGTGTAAATCGGTGAAATCGTTTATTTAAAAAATCAAATTAAATTTCTTTTTCAAGTTCAATTAGTATAAAATTCAGGAAAAATATTCAGTTACGCTTCCGCTTTTCCAAATCCGAATTGCCGGGCCTTACGCTTGACCCCTGCCATCAGATTTTGTACAGCCACCTTGTCCACCTTCTTCGCCGCAGAAAGCCAGTTTGCCTTGAACTGCTGCTTGTCCTTAGCAGTTTTTTGGTCTTCTTTAGGTTCCGCTTGACAATAGCCCAGTATTTCTCAATTGGGCGGAGCTCTGGCGTGTTGGGAGGGTTCTTGTCCTTGGGAACCACCTGCACGTTGTTGGCGGCGTACCACTCCATGGCCTTTTTACCGTAATGGCAAGATGCCAAATCCGGCCAAAACAGTACGGAACAACCGTGTTTCTTCAGGAAAGGCAGCAGACGTTTATTCAAACACTCTTTCACGTAAATTTCTTGGTTGACAGTCCCGGAAGCTATGAAAATGCTGCTTTTCAAGCCACAGGTACAGATGGCTTGCCAAACCAGATATTTTTTTTGCGAACTTTGACAGTTTCGTGTGCTTGAAAATATCTGCTACCTTTCCCCTTCCTTGTGCCGTATAAAACGCCTGTCCCGGAAGCTGCTTGTAGTCGGCTTTGACGTAGGTTTCGTCGTCCATTACCACGCAGTCAAACTTCGTCAGCATCGTCGTGTACAGCCTCCGGGATCGCGCTTTGGCCGTCGTATTTTGTTTATCATCGCGATTTGGAGTCACTACTTTCTTGTAAGTCGATAGTCCGGCTCGTTTTTTGGCTCGATGCACGGTTGTAGACGATACACCCAGCTTATTTGCGGCATCTCGGAGAGATAGGTTAGGGTTTCGCTTGAAACTACCGGCAACTCTCTTTGTCGGCTCAGCGGCTTCCGGTTTTCGATTTCCCCCCGATCCAGACTTCCTGGCTGTCGACAATCGTTCCCCAAACACTTTAATTACATTTGTAACGGTTGATTTGGCAACTTTTAGCGATTTTGCCAACTTTGCGTGCGAGTAGCTCGGATTTTCGCGATGCTCGAGCAAAATTTTGATACACTGCTCTTCTTGCTTGCATTTTGACAACTGAAGAGTGAATTCCAAAATCAAAATAGGAGCAACATTCTACACACACACACCTTCAAAATGAGGGGTGTTCAGGTTTTTTAAATGCAAAATTGAAAGAAATACGTCAAGTTGATATTGACCAAATTTTGACCGTATCGCCCTTTAATATAAGGGGAAGTGGGGTAAAACCAGTCATATCTTTGTTCACAGAGCCGTGCGGTAGACAAAATAACTTTTATTCGATTCTACAGGAAGTTTTACATAGGACTAGTCTTATTTAGTTCATCTTGAGCTACTCCGAGCAAAGATAGCTATAAACTAATCAATAATACAAGGGGAAGTGGGTTAAAAAAAGCCATATCTTCGTTCACAGAGCTATGCGGTTAATAAAACCGCTTCTATTTGATTAACCAGGAAATTTCACATAGAATTAGCACTATTTTGTTGACCTTGAGCGACTTCGATCAAAGATATCTATAAATATAAGGGGAAGTGGGGTCAAATAAGCTCTATAACTCCACAACCATATCCGTGGGGTGATTTAAACCAGTTCCATTTGATTTCTCAGATAATTTCCAACCGGAAATGGCCTTGTTTACAAGCCGCGCTTTAAGGCGACAAAAGTTACAGATTTTTTCCTTAGTTTTCATCAGTTCTTGCCCACTGTGAGATGGTTTAAACGCCACTCCGTTGGAAGACCATCCACCTGTTTGCAGGGCTGCCTGGCCTTAAACCTCTCAAGTGAAAGGGTTTTGGGTTCCGATAGTGGAAGGAAAGCGCGAACGTCAGCCGGCTACTAGGTTTCACCCAGCAAATTTCCCTTTCAGATAACCTCGGCCGATTGATATGTTTAAAAGAAACTTAGCCGATAAATAGACCACACTTACATTTAATCATCACTGGCGGACTGAACGGGTAAACTTTAATCTGTTCGTGGAAGACTAGAGTGTTCTTTGGTTGCATTAAGAGCCAATCTCCCCTGTAAAATACACGAAACAACAAGAAAACAAACCTGGATGACATGAAAACTCCCCTACATGACTATTTCTAGTTCACATATTGGAAACCAGTGAGTTTGTCGGTGATACCAACAAGAATTTATTCCATTCGCACTCACAACGTTATACTTCTATTTCTATCATTTATAGTAGGCCTACATTACCGACATGCTTCTCTCTCATATCATTTTCTGCTCTATCCTATTCATTTCTTTTCATTACCATTTTCTTCCTGTCTATTCGCTATTCTCACGTGCTTATCTTGGCGGTGGGCATTCAATTTGGGGGTCGGCTATTGTCGGACAAAAAATAGCCTCTCACTGCCACGCGTCTCGAACCAACAATCGGAGCAAGCAATGAAGTACACCATGCACATTGGACATTGAAAGTTGTACGTGCACTTACTCACGGGCAGGGATTGTCGAAAAACACAGAGCAGTGCCAAATAGACAAATGCTTCACCCAATTTCAAGTGTGCGTCTCCTGTTCAGAAGATCGCACAAAATGAATGTGTGAGAGATTTCGTTGCAGCACGAGAGACAGAAAGCCGCACGTGCACTTCTGTTACAAAGATAGGGAGTAATGCACAGTGCTTTAGGGAGTAATGCAATGCGCTTTACTCTGTGGTTTGGCTCATGCTTTGGAAAATGGTAACAAAATGAAAAAAAAAAGTTCTAATAACAAAAAGGCATTGTAGGTGTAACGTGACGATCCATACAAATAAATGTGAAGGTCCATACAAAAAACGTGACAAGGGGGGGCTATAAAAGGTCATTTTTGCGTGACGTAATTAACGGACGTTCCCTTAGTAAAACTAGCACTTTGCCTCGTTTTCGCAGCAAACGGGTCTTCAGAGCTACCTTTTTTTTTCTTATACTGAAGGATTCACCATTTATTTTATTTTCTAAGCGGACATTCATTTTCATTTTCATTTTGCAGCGTTTGGTGGGTCAATGAGAGCGAAAGTCAATCCAAAGCCGGGAGTTACTCCTTGAATGGCGAACTGGTCTATGCGGACCACTTGAACGCGATGGGAGAAGATAAGGATTAGGTTAGGGTAAGAGGTTCGTAGAGCTTTTGGAATAAGATGGCCACGTTGCTACAAAATGACCTGAAATGTTTAGTGTGTTCATGTTAAATTACGTAAGTTCACTTCGAAAACATGTATGTTGTTAATAAAATTTCTGTGTTATTTGATTTCTGCCTGAGTTTTTATATAATGACTGATATAGGAATGATGATACTTCTCTTTGTGTGTTATAGTGTTGAGTTATAGTCTTTGCATCCTTTTCTTACAAAAACTGCATGTAGGCCATGGATAGGAAGGTCCTTTGTACTTTTATCGATCCATTTCACCGCTACCTAAACCGCGTCCTGTGCTTGAACTTCGTGACCTCTCGGGGCCATAGTGGTTGCAAAACCGCCAGCATAGAGTTAATAGCATAAAAAAGGGAAAGAAGATTTTAGTGGCATGCAGGGTTTATGTGAGATTATTGGTGATATTTTCACAACGAGTCGTTTCTTTGTCTTAAATTGTTGTCTGGACCCTAAATTCTTAGCCTACTCCTCACTTTGGGATCTGTAGCCATTCCATATCTAAAACTATTTCAAATACAAAACATAGGCATAGATGATTCTGTTTCCTATCTATCAAGTTTTTCTTTAATTTGCTCCTCCCTTCCACTCATCTTTTGTCCTATGATATTGTATATCACTCATCAAACACTACTACTGAAACAAACCACATGGAAAGGTCAATTTTACTGTTTCAAATGGTGTTTCCCAAGCGGACCCTCCGCGTTCTATCTCTTATATACATGCTTGTCATCGTCAGTTTTAAGTAACACTTTTCTGTGACTATGTGCCCCATTTTGAAATCAGATAATTACCCTGATCAAAACATTCACCCCTTTCTAAAATGATGCAATTACATTCAGATATTATACCATGAGAAAAAAGGTATTTTGGTTATTTATTCCATACAACAAATGGATAAACAACAACATAAATTGCCACGAAAATGAAAAGTGTACTTTTAGTCGCTTTACCTAGATTAAAAGTAAGAAGTCTAAGAGTGAATTGCAGCCAGTATCACACCTGATGTTAGTACCTTTATATAAACGTTCTACGACGTGGCAGTGAAAAAATGACTAGAATATGTGATACTTTCACTGCTGGTCAAATTCTTGGTCTCACATGCATGTTTATAGCATGAGTTAAGCCCTCTCACCGTCGACAAGGTGAAAACTTTGACGCACGAGAGGGTATTTTATTTTCTAAACGGATATTCAGATTGAAAACACGTTTAAATGTCGAGTGAGAATCGTCTTGGCCTATCAAAGTTATAAAAAGGGGAACTCATTAGGAGCACATATTGTGTTTATCATTTACGAGATTCGCACTTTACGTACATTAAAGAAAAAACATTTGTAAGTTTTGTGACAGCTCTTTTTTGTGAAAAATATTGAACAGAAATTCAAAAATTCTTTTAGAGCTGTGTATTTTTCACGCTTGGTAACCTTTTTAAAACTGCTCCGTAATTCAAAACAATTTGCAGTTATTAGAGTTTAAAAATAAAATATTTATAATTATAATTAGACTAGCTGAAACAGGTGTGTGAAAATTTAGGTGGAAACCAAGGTGTGAAAATTTAGAACTGATACGTTTATGGTTGTTTTTCAAAATGAGTTTTTTTTTTCTTGAGTAAAAAAGGGTTAAAACTTCTATCAACATATGTTTCTTAACCAAGAAATCTACCTTTTGTGTTTTAGTAACCTGTATAATACTCATGTTTGGTTGAAATTTGTGTTTCGTTTGTATGAACTCAAACAACCATACAACCATACCAATTTCCTTCAAAACCCTCCACATGCCAAATTTGTTTCCATTTGCTTCATTAGTTCTCGAGTTATGCAGAAATTTGTGTTGAATTCGTATAAGACCTCAACAAACATCGGTGTTCGGACAAGATGCTTGTTTCAAACAAATTTGGAGAAGCTTCATTCAGCTATTCTAGAAGAAACGGCTGATATAGCTTACCGCAAATTTGCTTGAACAAGCTTGAACTTCAAGCTATTCAGACTGTTTCTTCTAGAATAGCTGAATAGCTTCTCCAAATGTGTTTGAACAAGCTCTTATTCAACACCGATGTTCGTATGAGAGTACCCCTTCCGGAAGGCGGAGGGGTCTCTAACTACCATATAAATATGTCTCTCCTTCAAAAACCTCCACCTGCAAAATTTGGTATTTGATATATTTGATTAGTTCTCGAGTTATGCAGAAATTTGTGTTTTGTTTGTATGGGAGCCCCCTCTTTCAAAGGGCGGAGGGGTCTCAAACCACCATAGAAACATATCTTGCCTTGAAAACCTCCACCTGCAAAATTTGGTTCCATTTACTTGATTAGTTCTCGAGTTATGCAGAAATTTGTGTTTCATTTGTTTGCCCCTCTTTCCAGAGAGGGGAGAAGTCTCAAACCATCATAAGGGAAGGTCCATTAATTATGTCACGCAGTAAGGGGGGAGGGGGGGTTTGGAAAAACGTGACGATCCATACAAAAAAAATTGAAGGTCCATACAAAAAACGTGACAAGGGGGGGAGGGGGTTTATAAAAAGTCAAATTTTGCGTGACGTAATTAATGGACGTTCCCTAAGAACTTGGCCCGGCCCCAAAAACTCCTGCGTACACAATTTCCCGCCTATCGTTTTAGTAGGTTTTGAGTCTATAAAGTTCAGACAGACAGTCAGACAGACAGACAGAAAATCATTTTTTTATATGTATAGATAGAATATAAGGAATAGATCTCTCTCCATGATTTAAGTATCAAAATTTCTGGGACGAACCGGTCCGGATGGAAATAAAAGATATATCAAATTATTAATTAATAAATTATTAATGGAACTGTAGAAATACAAGTCCTCAAATCGGCATCTAGGTACAAATAAAACACAATCAATAAACAGTGCACAGCGTTGACAAGCTGAATCAAATAACGACTAGCGCACAACCTAACGGCTACTAGCGGAAGTATTCAAATATCCACCAAACAAAACTTGCGAAGCTTACCAGAACAAGGATAACATTCCTATATTCACCACATCCCTTTTATCCTTTTCACCGCCCTAAGCTAGCACGAGCAGGACCAACAAAATGCAAGCCCCGTTTCCCCTATATTTTTCAGCTTCAGCTCCTTCCCCAATTCGTTGATATATAAATTTAACGGACTCAACGAATAAAATAGCAATAATTTATGACCGCCCAGTACCATCTTGACAACCCTTTTCACCTGAATTCCGAAAATGCCCCCAAGAAGCGAATCGTCCCGCGCCCTTGCATCTGGATCACCGTCGCCAACCGAGAGCAGCTCATCATCAAATTAGGCCGCTCCTGATCCTTCTCGTGTGTTCTCCTTTGTTTCACATTGTATGCCTGCTATGTGCTGTGTCCTGTGTTTATTCGAAACATGTCCTGGAGCTAGATTTTCGCATGCTATCCAACAGGACAAGCTCGCAAATGCACAGCTGAATCTCGAGAGTCACAGCGGCGCGCCTGTCCTCCGATCAGGTAATATTTTATTACGACTATTTGATTGTCGTGGCAGGACAAAAGAGAGATATTATGCAGAGTAGGTTGTACCTAAAGAGTGTGCACCTCCCAGCTAGGAGCGGGTGCCTGTCAATTACGAAGGTTGAATTTTGGGTTGCTTGCCAACCATCTCGTTCGCAGATTGGGATCTGAAGCTCGAAAGTGATCGCGATGAGCGCGCCGATAACGTTCGATTATTTAGAGGAAAAATTGCATTTCTTATTTAGTTTTTACTCCACACACCGGTTTCAAGAAGCGATCATATTTTCCAGATGTCCAGCTTACCGATGAGATACTCACGACCGTCGACGTCGTTAGTGATTGGCAACTTCGAAAGAAGGTGCAATTTATCTTGAAGCATACAGAGATTACTGCTTCTTGGAATTGTTCGCAATAATGCAAGCCTCACGTTTTCGTTGATCGAGCGCACAGTAGCTATTGCAGGAAACATTCTGATCTTGTCGAGATCGTAGATTTTGGTGAAATATACAGACGCATGACAAAAAAGGAACCAATTTAATCGACCAATTTTATTTATTTATTTATATAACATATAAAATTCAACTGACAATTGAATGAATAAAACTCTCAATGAATAAAACTTAATCTAATTGGTAACGATTAACGGTACGGAAAAGGTTTAGAAGTCTTTGGCGAAACACGTGAATGGAAATATTGACGTCAAGAAGTTAAACCGCTGACAAAATGAACGAATAGGTTCATTCAAAGCGTAATTTCTACTCCGTGGTTCCTAGAGTCGAAAATCACGTTGTCGAAGTGGTCGCTCTGGTGCGTACAAATTCAGCGGTGTCAGCAAAGCCGGAAAGTCGATGTCTCCTGATATTAGTTTCGCTGCAAACGTAGCTTGTGCAATTGATCGATCTCACCTCCAGGGGTTCGATCAGTACAATACGGCACCGCTTCTCGTATGGTGGCAGGTTTCTTGGATCACGCCAACCAAGAAATCGTAGAGCATATCTCACAAAATTTTTTTGAACTTCTACAATTCGGGCAATCCAAATGGCATGGAAAGGACTCCAGACGACCGCATTTGTTTCTAATATTGACCGTACAAATGAGCAATAGAGGGACTTAAAGGCCCATTGGGTCACAGAATTCGTCAGCAATTTTGAACATAAAGCCCAGTTTACGATTGGCTCTGGCAACAAAATTGTTATACTGCACTGAGGAAAAAATCCGGTGCTCGAAACTAACAAAATGGTTCATGATATCATGAAAAACGTCTTTTTCATGTTATGAATATACACCATGAATAAAAGTCATGAAATCATGAATCAGCTTACTATGATTCAACGTAACGCCACTATGGCGTTATGTTTTCGATTTTGATGATGAAAGTGGCAACTTGATTCATGAAATCATGAAACATCTGATTAATAACCATAAATTAAATTCATGAAAACATGCACTGCTATTCATGATTATTGTGCCGCCTATCATTTATGATTCCAATTTGAGTGACAGAAAACGGACAGTTTGGTTCATTATATCATGAAGCATTTCGTTTGGATCTACGAAAAAAAGCATGAAAACATGAACATTATTCATGATTCCATATAGGTACCATGAAGCGAGTTCGTGGTAACATGAAACATACTTATGAATATGAGAAAAAAACGGATTCTTTCAGGAGTTTGATAAGTAAACTCATTTTTTGATTTCGTTTCAATTTAAGTATATTACGGAAATGGCATGAATACAAAGGAAATGAGGATTAACAATCGATAGCCTTCAGCAAATCACGTGTGCTCTTCGGCAACATATGGGTTTGTAGAAACAGCCACAGTGGCCTGCAATCGGCGTTTACTGCAGGTTCAACACGTACGTTACGTGCATGCACATACATATGGATTGCAGTATGTTTTCTGCTTTGTACTCGGAGCCGCCGAAAACCACGATAATGGATTAATCGGGTCACTGAAGTTCCTACCGTGTTTATTTGCGGCTGCATTTGGACATTTCAAATTTTGTCCGAAGAAACTCCAATCGCTGGTTGATCTTGACGCTTCAGACGTCACCCGCAGTCTACATGAAAAAAAAAGAAAGTAGCCATACAAATATGAACTCAACAACAAAATAGCACCAGATTGTTGAATTTTAAAAACATTTGTTTGTGACAATCGTAATCACAGTTTCAACCCTATTTTTATTTTACGAGAAGTCTCGTTAATAAAAGCAATAAAACGAACTGTTTTTGTTTCTTGGGTAAATCAAAAAGCGTATTTGTTCCACCGATTAATTTCGCTTCCGGACCATCCTGGTAGGTGAGTATAGATGAGACGGAGAATGAGTGATTACTTCAGTGATACCGCATTTTACCGATTTCCTTAGTTATGCGGATGAACTACACATATGCATCCAGGTGTTCATCGAACGCACGGGCCTTATAATGTATGGCAGACAAATGTTATCACTTCATTATTTTTGATGAGTATGGCGCACTTCTTGGAGAAAAAATATCATGTCTCCTGGCAATCAACACCGTTCCAGCTGTTATTTTCGTCTTTCCTAACATAAC
>JASCZW010013409.1:0-25696 GCA_034211315.2 Aedes japonicus
ACTCACCATAACGTTCATAGGCGTAGCCAGAGGGGGGCAGAGGGGGGCCGTTGCCCCCCCCTAACTTTTGAATCAATTTTTATAATATTAGTGTTTGCTTCAATTTTTTATTATTTAGTGTTAATGTTTGATAGATTGCCCCTTTGCCTCAATGAAAAAGCGCAAAGTTGCCTCGATTTTGTGACAAGATGTAGCAAAAATGTACAAAAAGTGGACATCCATGCGATTTTTATTTTAAATCGTAAAGACTAATTTTTTTCTAACACATGATGTCTACGGGCGAGACGAAACGACTCATATCCCAGTTTCAGGGACAAGACAGCAGTTGTTTTATACTTTTCTAAAATTTTATCCGTTGCTATAAGCATGAGTAAGACAATAAACATGATTGAACACCCGGGGCTGCTACTCCGTTGTTGCCAGATGAGCTGTTATTACACAGAGAACCGCCAGATGATGCTTGGGACTAGCATACATTCTCAATGTTAAAACAAACTAGTGATCTCAATCTAATTCAATAACCAGCGCCTGCTTCGCCCAAATGCCGGTCAAATAAGGGAAGGAAATTTCATAAGAATAAATATTTCTGATTTGAACCTATTTATACCAATAGTGTTATTGGAGCCAATTACAAAATGGGATAGTGGTTTACTTGCTCCAGGGTATAGTGGTACGACGAGCATGGCAAACCAACATTATTAACCATAATTAACTGTGATCCCCACCACCGGACCACCACGCAGTGATTCCAAGACGGAAAAAGTCGAAAAAATCGACTTGCTAATTTTACAATAAATATATTTTTCTAATTTTGTACACTATTTGAAGTTTTTTTTCCAAAATTTCATGAAGATTGGACAAACATTGTGATCTCTAAATTTTTTTAAAGTATGGGTCCCATATGGTCGTGGTTTTTTACTCCCATATAAAATGTATGGAGAATCGGTAAAAACATCCACTAAGTTTTCAAATGTTAGCACACAGCCGCACATACACCATAATAGGCTTATTTTGAAGATTTGTTACCAGCTTTCCGAAAATTTGGGTTTCATCTTGCGCAAACTTGCGCAAACACGTTTCCGGGAGTCCAGATTCCTGGAATGTCGGGGGAAACTCTTAAAATTGGTAAATACATAAATCTCATATATACTAGATTACCACGGTCTTACCAATCTTACCCATCTTGAAACCGTAATCCAACCTGTAATCCAAAGCCTGGAGGACCAAGTGTGATAAAAAACGAGCTTAGCTCGATGCACTGAATGTCTGTATGTGGGTACGTGTGTAGGTAGTGTATGTGTATGTGTATGTGTATGTGTATGTAACGAAACTTCTTACTCAGTTTCCCAAGCAACTACTGAACCGATTTGAATTAAACAACCGCCAAATCAATAATACTGTAGTCCTTTCTTTTGTTTTTGAACTATTGAAAAATTGATTCACTAGTTCCCGAAATTCCTCCGTGGTAGCGGCCAATTTTGGCCTAAGATCAAAACCCATCATGCGGCATCTCAAATTACATAATAATTCAAAAATACGTCCAATGATCATGATATCAAAAAGTCCAGAACTACATTGACCCCATCCGGGTGAATGTTCCGGCTACTCCCGGGAGAGTGGCCAGATTCAGATTTGAATGAAAACCCATCATGTGACACATCAAATAAGATCTGAACTCAAAAATAATTGCAATGATGATGATATCAAGTTTCCGACACAATATTGACCACATCCGAGTTCTTGTTCCTAGTACTCCCAGGAATGTGTTAAAAGGGCCAGATCTCACGATAGTTGGATAAATTTAACTGTTTATTTTCTAAGAAATTTACTTTTAATGTGAGAACGAATTCACTGTAGTAAACAATTTGTGATCTCGACTGGTTACTGCATGGTCTTCCAGATCATCCAGAATATGCGGAATATGTGAAGAGTTGTGCATCACTTTCGTTCTAGAGTGACACGATTTTTGCCATACTTTTTTACAAAGGAAATATATAGATTGCTAAGAAACCGATTGCTGATGCAATGCCCGGAATCCTTAAAGAGAAACGTTACTGCATCCTGGTTCCTTGGAAAGATGCACTGGCACTTCACATTTTCAAAGTGATAATTTTCAGTTATTGTTGTAATTTCATACAATAAAGTTTTTTCACCATGTTGTAAAGAGCCGCATGATGAAGTTTTGTTATTGGTAATCTTTCAGAATTTAATAATTAAAACCCAAAAAATACAATCTTTAATAGCTGAGTTGAATGGCATAAATCACTAGGTACTCCGGACCTCGGACTTAAATTAGATTTTCCAAGCAATCTGTATACCTTTTTTTTCGAAAAGGGTTTAAAGAATGAACACATAGGGTAGGTAACGACTTAAGCACCCCGAGACCCTATTCCAAGCACGGGGTTAACGTTAACCTACAACGCTCATTTTTTGCAGTATGGTGCTCCATCTAGTGAAGCACCATACTACAAAAATGAGCGTTGTAGGTTAACGTTAACCCGTGCTTGGAATAGGTCTCGAGTGCTTAAGTCGTTACCTACCTATATTGGAATAAATCATTACAATCGTTAAAATGACATAATGGAAATTTACTTGAAAACTGCATTCGACACCAAAATAATAAATACTGGACATTTCTATTGTTTTTTTCTATTCATACTAATTCTTAAAACTATGATTCATTATTTTTCATATACTTTCATCATAAAAAATTGAAATTCGGTCCAAAAGTTATATTTCTTTGAAAAATATATATTTTCTAAAATTTCGTTTTTTGGACCACCCTATTTCAAAATGGAATACCCTAATGACAAAATAAAAATGTCTAGCCACATATTTTTCTAAAAGGAGCAAACCTACTTAGTATTGCAGAATTCTAAGATCCTCTTCATTTTTTTGGTTTCGAATTGCTGAATTATCAAATTTTACGAATGTCCCGGAATTTCCGGAAGACCATGACACGGCCAGTTAGAGCCGTACATTGCTCTGCATATTATTTTGCTTTTTACATTTTGTGTAAAAAATGTTTTAAAAAGAATCGTATTGCTTTAGGACGAGACTTATGAATTTGCCATTTTATAGGATGTTACGGATACGCCAGGAGGCCATAAAGTGGCCATATCTCAAAAATGTAGCCTAATACGGCAATTAAGATAACATATTAAGAATCAGCGTCAAAAAATTACTTGTCAACACACATAAGTTAGCTATGCAAATTCCATTTTTTAACTTTTTTTGGCCTTTCGCAGTAGTGGAATCACTGTGCACCAGCGAAAACAAAACGTGCCATATAACAAAATAGTGCGTAAAAAGCATCGACACAACCTTCCACAGCCGATGCTCGAAGCAAACTATTTTTTATGAACTTTCAATTTTTACAGCTGCACCAATCCTACAGAACCTTCTTAAGAACAATCTATACGAATCCATTTAAAATTGCAATTTAGGGATTTGATAAAAGTAAGAGTGTGTAGATCCATTTCGTGCCTTCTGGCAACTTTATGCTTCTGTTGATGTCCAGGCTCATTGGCTTAGCACCAACCGGGGGAGACTTGATCCTATACTCAATAATATCATTATTTTCAATCCGCTTAATCAATCGCTATGTTTTGTGATACATTGGGTGGATTAATATTATTTGAGATAACTCAATACAGACGTCATCCAAATTTTGCATATTGACAGGCAATCTGTGAAGACCCACCTAGTATATTATAGTAAGATGCTTAGAGCCGGACCGGAAGATTCGAAGAGCTATTTCAAAGATTTTTTTTTTGTTTTTATGGGAGAAAAACGGTGTTTTTGCGGTGTTGCTTTGTCAATGCATACACTGAAAATTTCGTAAATTAGCTTTCACTCGTTTCGTAATTATAGATTTTGTACATGGAACAATTGTCTCGTAAATTGTATGAAACATTCTGGTGAAATGCTATCATTACACATCTTTGTACAGTGCACGAAATGACTTTCATGAAGATCCAACAATTGCTGCTTCCCTTCAATCGTACTCATACATGTTGGAATTGTTCCTCGGGTGCGCTGGAATCATTGATTATTTTTCAATTACATACAGAGTCGATATAGATGATCTTTCAGTCAATCATGCAACCACCAGAGAGACGTTTCTTTTTTATTGATAACAAAATTTTCGTAGTAGTTTATATTGTTTTCGTACAATGCACGAATGTTCTGTCTGTGCCAATAAATCCTTCGTGTTTTAGACAGTTACGCGTGTGGCATTGAGTACGAAGGCAGCTTCTTGAAAAGAACAAATCTATTTACAACCAATACAACGAATAGATTTGTTAGTCCTACCTTCGATTTCGTAATAAAGTCAAAATTTAATTTTCAGTGTGGGTGAGAGGGTCGTAGAGGAAACGTACCTATTAAGTACAAACCGTGAACAAACTCGGTGGTTATCCTTTACACAAATCCAACACGACTGTGAAGTGAATATTTCGACACATGACAGTATTTTAGCATGGTTGCTATTCAATGCGATTCGATTTCAAAACATATGGAAAACCTAAGGTTTTTAAAATCATTTTTGTTTTTTTTAATTCCAGAACAAGCCTAGAACTATTGAATCTTGTTGCCAAAACTTGAAGGGTATTGTGAAGTACTTCGGGTAAGCGTAGAGAAGATAATCCACCCCTCTTTGAAGCAGATTGTCAAAAAGTGAGGGTTCGATTCCTGCTCTAGCCGGTGTAACTTGCAAATGTCTCTACTCTACTGGTCCACCGAGCGTTGTGTTGTCCGTTGTATAATGTTATGTGTTCAGTATGTGCAACCACTGGTTGAAGACGGCGCAATTCTCCCTCTCTCTTTCTCTCTCGCTTTCTCTCTCTCTCTCTCTCTGTCTCTGTCTCTCTCTCTCTAAAAATATCTTGCCCCACCCTATTTGAAATGCTGGCTACGCCTATGATAACGTTGGGCAAAATGCTCTATGAATGATTGAACACGCACACTACCTTTGATGTGTATGCTATACAGTATGTGAGCAGTGCCGCCAAATTCAACAGAGATGGAAAAATATTATTAAATGTGGAATTTTAATTCTCGGTATATATTGAAAAAATCTACAATTAGAAGTATGTTATTATTTATTTAATTGATGGAAAACTAAAATAGTTCAACTCTGGGCGATTTGTAGCACTCCCACAAAAAAGGTGATATTGAAGCACTACCAAACCTTTTTCATTTGAATAAGGGTCATAATAAAATAGTTTGGCAACATCAAGCGATTACGTCGATTGTAAACACGGTTCATAATAGGTGCAAGCGTATTTTATTGTGCAAGCGTAAATTATTGTGAAAATAAATCCCATAATTTTTTAGTATTTTATCACGTATTCGTAGATTCTCGTGTGGCTAGTGTAATAAGTGAAGTGTGATTCTTATGGTTTGTGCAATTATGCAACGAAAATGTGTGAGGATATAGTGCAATTAAAGAGAAAACTTGTAGTCTGGCTCGAGTTTATTTCCTAGTACGGTTAGATCAATACGTCGAATTGTGTTGAAAATCTGACTATTCATTATTTTTATGAAATTTAAGTCTCCGAAACGTTTTTGTAGCTTTTAATTATATTCAAGACGTGGTAACTGCGTCCATTCATCGGAGAAATTAACCATCTTTTAACGTTTGAAGTTGGATGACGCAGCATGTGATGAATATATGTACTATGGTGAGCATAGGTTCCGCTTCCCTATAATATGAATAATAGCTATGGTCATAGGTAGGAACGGCTTGAATTTCAAGACTTATCAAGCGGTAAACGTTAACCTACAACGCTCATTTTTTGTATGGTGCTCTATGTAGTAAAGCACCATACTGCAAAAAATGAGCATTGTAGGTTAACGTTTACCCCGTGCTTGGAATAGGGTCTGGGGATGCTTAAGCCGTTTCCTACCCTACATAGAAAACCAATCCATTGTATGTACAGGTAATGCGAGAACATTATTTGTACGATGGTGAAAACATTATCACGCATACGGCACCTATTGGTTCTTTTAGCGTTCATGAGACAAGCAGAGTTTGTCAAATTGTTATGAAGTAATAACTTTTAAATGAGTAGGCATTTTCAAAAATGCTAGGTTCTTAATTTGATCTGTATATACTCATCCAATGTGAAGTCATACAGATGATCGGTTGATACATAGTTTATAAGCAAATGTTACTAAACTGATTATCGTGGCGGGTCTGTTGCTTTTTTTTTCATTCAAAACCCTTCAAAAGCCTTTTTATTTGCCAAATTTTGATACTCAAATGATTTTGATGGATATAATATGTTTAACTTTGTTTATCAAGAATTTATATATGTTGCGTCAAAAAATCATTTTGCTTTAGATAAGTATAGAAAAAAGGAAAACACACCACTCTTACAACTCAAAACAATGTAGACAAGGAAAACTAGAGAATAAAAATACTAACTGATTTAACCTTCATTTGGTTACCTTGACAGCAAATTCCTTTAAATTCTATAAACTGTTCCGATAATTATAAATTCACTAATGATTAACCGTCAATTCAAATTGCGCGTCGTATTCAACCAAATCTCAGCTGCGTCCTGTTGTTTACATCCAAATTAAACTGATGTTGTCATTATTTTCAATTTATTGCACGAAATTTTGGAAATGCGTGGTCTTTCTCACGAGCAAAGAAAACGGATTATGCAAAAACGGTGCACCGTCAGTGGTCTTTTGATCAGAAAACTGGCTAAGTAAAAATGTGTGACCGTCGGAGCAGTTCAAACTGCGTGACGTAAGTATCAACAACTGTACTCTTTCGTAGATTCCTAGTGACGGAGTAGAAAATCCGGTCTGCTGACCCTACATTCGACCGAAAGGTGAAGGACTATTTCAAGCGTCATTCTTCAGTGTCAGTCCGGGATGTGGCAAGAATTAAAGTGTTTTTATATATTTCGGAACAGTCTATACTAGAAAAAGCTTGTTTTTTTTATCGATAGGCCTACTTTGTTTGGGACTTTAGCACATTAACTATTGATTTTTATTGATATTTTTTTTAATGAACCACAGTGTTGAAATTTTCGTAGTTTTCTTATTACAACCGTTCCACCTCTTGTGAAAGGGTTTTTTTTAAATATATTTTATTTTAATTATAAAAATAGACAGTGAATAATACACAAGGATAAAATAAGTATCTGCACAAATATTTTTTTCGCTGCAGTTTTTACATTTCCTAGGATGGGATAGGATAGCTTTTATACCGCGTATTTATCTTCTAACCTTTATGGAACGTATGGGAACGGTTTTAATATTTGCCCAAAATAAACTTCATTTTTTCCAGGTAGCCAATGATGATTGAAATAGGCACTAATTCTGCATTATACTTGCATTTAAGATTCTTCTTGCTATACATTGGCAGTCTGAATGCAAAGATGTTGTAAAATAACATACGCAAAGCTACCGTTATACTAGCTGTCTGATATCTGCATTTTTGTTGCTTGATATGTTATTAGAATAACGCACTGAAAATGCTTAATTAAAGTTGTTAATGTTGTCTATATTGCATCATGCCATTACGCGCGATCGGCGTTGGATTGATACAGAGACAATAACGTTGTTTTTGTACCAAAAACCGCCAACCCCCCAAATTCACCAGAGATTCGTCCGGTAGAAAGATTGGGCTATAATGAAGGCCAAAGTTAGAAAATCGTCAAAGGTGTTTAAGAACGAGCTGGAGTTGAAGAAAAAATGGATGAAAGTGACCAAAAAGGTCGGCTCCACCATTGCACAAAATGTAATGTGGGGTCTTAAGGGAAAGGTGCCGGCTTTGAGTGGTGGAAAGGAAATTGAGTAAAGTAATTATGCCGAAACATAATGTATTTGTTCATTCTGTAACGCGCTGCGTTTTTCATGTAAATATAGTAATGTCCTTTTATTTGTTAATATATTAAGTTTTTTATTCTTGTAAATAATTAGTTTAATTTATAATTTGTATTTTACGATTGATTGTGATAGGTGTTGAAATATTTCATCAATGTATATAAGATCAGATCCTCGCTGTATCGAGGTTATAGCTTTGCCATAATTATCGTGTTTAAGCCGCAACATCGCCATTAAGGCTCAATGTTGTGTGAGGTTGTTGCATCCGTCTCATTCTTCTGGAGTTGCCATGAAGTCCGTCGCCATCCCGATAGCTCTAAGATAATGGCTTTTGAGAATTTAAAAGATCACCTTTTTGAATAGGAAATGATCATTAGGAACCTTCTACCCTGTCCAGTGACTCTGACTCAACCATATCGCTTTCGAATCGGCTGGTGAAAGGAGGTGCGCGAAAAACAGTCCATTACTTGTTGAGCTAAATCTAGCTTCTTCGTTTATTTCCGTTAAAGGTATCAAAAAGTGGTGTGTGAGTTTTATTCAAATCAGTGGTTTTCTAAAAACGTTTTTTTCTCTTTGCGCAGTTGACTTAAGTCGGAATCAGTTTTTCGCGTCACTTAATCAAATTTATTCGATTTTAGAAAAAGTACATAAAAGGTAATTAAATGGATTTAGTTTGGGTTTCAAATTTTAAACTAATGTGAACTTCGTGTTGGACTTCCAGCGCTTGGCGCTTTTTGTACGGGCTGGTTCTACGTGTGTCGTCCGGCGATTGTGAACGCCGCATTGAGGAGAAGCGCTATCCGTCCAACGGATCATCGGACTCGTGCGCTGCGCAAAGGCCCGCCTTTCAAGGGTAGCAAAACGGGGTGAGTGAAGTCGCCAGGTTTCTAAGCGATTTTTCCCGACGGTCGCCAATTATCCGTCGAAGTAGGTCCTTCTCAGCTTTTGTGGACCATTTTTTCCGAGAGCCTGGATCCTGCGAGTGCGTCGCCAAAGAGCGTACCGCGGTCCGGATTCAATCCAACGGGAGACCGGGGTTCATTTCATCACGGGCGGTCATAGCGGAAACATAGTACGCGAAGCCGTGCGAAGGTACGTTGGCCCTTTATCCTTGCGGAACGAATCACCCGGGACAGCACGACCAACCGTCGTCGCTTGGCTCTCGAGACCAAACCGGAAGTCTTCCGTCCAGCCGCCACTCCTCCGCAACTTTATCTCGGCCATACTGCGCACGAGTCACTTGCTGCCCGCCATCCTGCAGCACGTTTCGTCGCCATCACCGCGGACATCAGCGCTTAGTCTGGTAGGGCGTCCTCAAGCGCCATCTTCGAGCTGTCGAGCCGTCATCAACCGCCATCTTCGAGTCGTCGAGCCCCCATCCAACGCCATCATCAAGTCAAGTAATCAAAAATCCTGCGCAGGTATGTGAGCATGTTTTTTCATGGCCATGATTTTGCTCTTTCCGTACATTATTAAGGAAGCCCAACACGAACGAATGCTAAAATAATATAAACTAATCAGAAGAGTTGAAACCCCTTTGTACCGTTTTTTTAAAAACTGCTCCTTAAATAAACCTCACATACTACGTCACATTCGCTTTTCCTCGTTTCTGCCCTTTTTGGGTAAGCGTACGCTTCCTTTCGCTATTCGGCACTCTTTTCCCTCCCATGGCAGAGTTAGAGATTCCCTCTTAGAGAATACGTTCGTCCGTTGTCTGTTAGTTTAGAAATTTGGCGTTTCTTTATATTGTTTTTGCTGTAAGCCACCAACGACCGTTCAAGGGGTCCTCTGGGAAAAGGTCTCATAAATCGGGCAAATTTTTAGCACGACCAGTGGTCTCTCGTAACCGAGAGTGGCGCTTAAGCCACTGAGTTTTAACCGGAAAACCCTCGCAATTGAAAGGACGGTTACATTTGGCGCCCAACGCAAAAAAAAAGTTCTTATTACGTTTCATTTTCTTTCATTCGTACTTGACAAAAAAGCAACATATGTGTTATTTGATTTGAAATACCTTTATTTTCGTATAAGCTTGTTTCCTCTAAGTTTAAGTTTGAATTTTTCTAGGCTAAGGGGTTATTTAAAATTATGATAATGTTTTAATTTGTATTGAATTTCTTAAATGTTGAATTTTTGTGAATTAGCTAATATTTAGTTAAGCAGAAATTTATCTCTAGTTGGTAGATTTAGTAATAATTTATAGCGTTCCTGGCTTAAATCGTGATGATTATATTTAGTGTGATAAATTGAAAGTGAATTCAGTAATTGTTTCGGTTTGGTTTCATTTATTTCCTACAGTAAACAATAATCGAAAATGAGTGCTCAATATTTATTGCCAGTCGTCGAGCATCTGTTGGAAGATGAGGTGGATGCTGAATTAAGATTAAGGAAACAATCAGTAGATAGGAGGGAGACACTGGAGGATAGGAAAAGATTGTTACGTAGATTAGTTGGAGATGAAAAGGTCAGTAAAACTAGGTACGAAGGAATTTATACATTCTCGGAAGAAATTGGAAAGGTTTCAGAAATTATCAACGGATTGATAACGAGTTTGCGGAAACGAGTAGATAGGGCGCAAATTTCAAGGTTGCGTCATTATTTGATTCGCATAGCAAGTGCCTCAGTTAGCAACAAAGAAGAAGAATTAGCACGAAATGATGTTTGCGGTCAAATTGAAGGAGTCTTTCTAAGTTTGGGGATTGAGATTTTTGAAGAGGAGAAAGGAAAAGAGGAGCGAATGCAAGAGAAAAAAAGACCGTCAAACCCGGAAACAGAGCAGAGGTCTGAGGAGACGGGACCAACATGCTTATCAGGAGCATCTGGAGTAAAATGCAGTTGTTCATCATGTGGAGGCAGAGGTGCAATTAAAAAGAATGTCGATCAGAAACCCAAGGAGAAAAGGGAATATGCTAATGCAGAGAGAGAGCCGAGAGATTCAGAAAATGATAGCTGTTCAAGAAAATATAGGATGAATCAGGATAGGATGGAACGAAAATACGTAGATACAAAACAGAAGGGAGATGCTCACAGATCCATTAGAAACGCTAATGAGAGCGTAGAAAGAAATCGTAGGTCTCACAAGGAAAGGAATCGCCATTCTGATTATGACAGTTACACAGAAGATGCACGCAAGTCCAATAAGAAATCCGATGCAAAAAAAGAACGAAATCGGAGGTCGAACAGGGGAAGGAACCGCAATTCTGATGATGATAGTTGCACAGAAGAAGAGGATAGAAGGAAAGTCTCAAAGGTATGCAGAAGAGGAAAAAGTACGAAGTACAGACAGAGAAGTTTAACCAGTGGATCCGAAACTGAGAATGATTCCGATTTTAGAAGGGAAAGCAAAGATAGAAGAGATCACAGGAAGGGGAGCAGCGGCCGAAGACATCGACGATTTTCGCCATCGTCTAGCAGCCAAGAATCTGATCGAGGAAGGATTCATTATAGGAAGTCTAGGGTAGAAAACTGGAACCTTACATTTTCTGGGGATAATAGATCGATACAAGTGGAGGATTTTCTGTTTAAAATCAAGAAACTGGCCAGACACGAAGATGTCTCCGAAAAGGAGTTGTTGAAAAACATTCATCATCGCCTAAAAGGGGAAGCGTACGATTGGTGGTTTACTAGGGAAGATAGATTAACTCGATGGAACAAATTCGAAGATGAAATTCGTTTCAGATTCGGTAACCCTAATCGCGACAGAGGAATTAAAACTCAAATCCGCGATCTAAAGCAACGAAAAGGAGAGACGTTCGTTGCGTACGTGACAGAGGTTGAGAAGCTCAACCAATGTTTGCAGCACCCTTTATCGTCAAGAACATTATTCGAGTTAATTTGGGAGAATATGCGTCCACACTATCGATCCAGATTATCAGTAATGGACATTTTGGACTTGGAGCATCTGATTAGAATTAATCACAAAATAGACGCGAGTGACCCGAACTTCTACAGGTTACCTACGAATGCCAGGAATGACGTCCACCATATCGAAGCAGAGGATTCCGGTAATGAATACACTGAAGCAGAGGATGTTCCAGTTCGAACGTTCCAGAATTTACAGCCGTGTAATCGGCCGATCGCAACAATTAGGAATCAGCCAGAATCTTCGACTAATCATCGAGCTAATCAACGGAGAATTGGGTCAACCGTGTTGTGTTGGAATTGTCAAAAACCCGGTCATATCTGGAGAAATTGCACAGAGCGGAAAGTAATTTTTTGCTATGCTTGCGGGAAATTAGGCAGAACATCAAGAACATGTGAGAACGATCATAATAGCACAAACCGAACCATCCAAGATCGCCAACAGCCAACAAACTGAATGCGAGGTGTTTGCCTGGGAGTCCAAACATCTCGACTGAGGAAATGATTCCCAATCAGGAAATTGTCAATCACAGTAACGGCAACTATTCACTGTTCGAGATTCGTATAAACCCAATATCCTGCCCGCACATAAAAGTTAATGTTTTGGGCACTGAAATGATAGCTTTGCTGGACTCAGGAGCAGCAGTTAGTGTGATGAGTTCAGTCAGCCTGGTGGAGCACCATGGCTTGACTATACTTAAATCAAAGATAAAAATTTGTACCGCAGATGACACGAAACACACGTGTTTGGGCTACGTTAACGTCCCATACACACTTGGAAACGAGACAAAAGTTATCTCAACTTTGGTTGTTCCGGAAATTCGTAAGCCTCTTATTTTAGGCATGGATTTCTGGCGTGCTTTTAGGATACGTCCCATGATTACTTCAAACAACAAAATTCAGGACTTGGAGCTTACTTGGACTTCAAGCTTATCAGAAAACGAAATTAACCATTTGAAAGTTGAAAGCCAATGCCTAAGTGAGAAAGAGGAGTTAATAGCTCTTGAAATTTACTTGGTCGAACCGTTGGAACCAGAAATTAGGTTTAAAGCAAAATCTGAAGAGGATGATTCGTTAGATATTCCAACGTTGGAACTACCGGAAAGTCCAGGAGAAGCGATCGAAACAGTTGAAACCGAACACGTCCTAACACCGGAAGAACATAAGATGCTCCAAAGCACACTGAAAAATTTTGATTGCACTAGTTCAAACAGTTTAGGGCAAACTTCTCTCATTGAGCATGAGATAGAACTTATTGAAGATGGTAAGATGAGAGACCTACCGATGTACCGATACTCACCTAAGATTTGGGAGAAGATCGAGGAAGAGCTAGAGCGATGGAAAAGTTTACGTGTGATCGAGGAATGTACGGCGGAGTTTGCGAGCCCACTGGTTCCAGTTAAAAAGGCGAACGGGAAAATACGAGTTTGCCTGGACTCCCGACGAATAAATTCGGTAACTAAAAAAGACGCCTACCCCATGAGAAACATGTCTGAGATATTTCATCGTCTTCAAAAGGCGAAATTTTTCAGTATCGTGGATTTAAAGGATGCGTACTTTCAAATCCCATTGAAAGAAGCATCGCGGAATTATACAGCCTTTAGAACTCCAAAAGGCTTATTCAGATTCAAAGTTGTTCCTTTCGGTTTGAAAAATGCACCGTTTACAATGAATAGGTTGATGAACCTTACCATGGGGTTCGACTTAGAACCCTTCGTGTTTGTCTATTTGGACGATATTATTATCGCCACGGAATCACTGGAGGAACACTTCCGCCTCTTGGAAGAAGTAGCTCGTAGGCTGAAAAAGGCAGGCCTAACGATTTCTGTTGAGAAAAGCCGTTTCTGCCGGAGGCAAATACGTTATCTTGGATATATACTGACAGAAAATGGGTTATCAATGGATAGTGCAAAGTTGGAGCCAATATTGAATTACCCAAGACCTAAATCCATAAGAGATGTTAGAAGATTGATGGGCCTTATGGGATTTTATCAAAAATTTATTGCGCAGTATAGTCACTTGACAGCACCGATAACCGACTTACTCAAAAAATCCAAGAAATTCAGTTGGTCGAATGGTGCCGAAAAAGCGTTGAATGAACTAAAATCAGTTTTAACATCCGCACCTGTTTTAGCGAACCCAGATTATACACGTCCCTTCGTCATTGAAACAGATGCATCTCAGCTGGCAGTGGGTGCCGCGTTATTACAGGAGTTCAGAGACGGGAAACGGATAATTGGATATTACAGTAAAAAGCTTTCCAACGCGCAAAGGAAATATTCGGCAACTGAAAGAGAGTGCTTAGCTGTGCTATTAGCTGTTGAGAACTTCAGGCACTACATCGAAGGATCTACTTTTACTGTAATTACAGACTGTAAAAGTATAACTTGGTTATTTACGATATCAGCTGCCAATGCCAACTCGAGGTTACTTCGTTGGGCACTCAAATTGCAATCATACGATTTTATCCTGCAATATCGTAAAGGGAAAGATAATGTGTTGGCAGATTGTTTGTCACGTATCGATTCCATTGAGATTGTAGACAGCGGTTATACCAACTTGCTCGACCGAATAATCAAAGACCCACATGACTACAAAGATTTTAAAATTGTGGGTAATAGGATTTATAAGTTTGTAGAAGAACCAGGGAAGTTGAAGGATAAACGGTTTGAATGGCGATACTACCCTCCTGAGATGGAAAGGATAAACATAATCAAGTCGGCTCATGATTCAGCTCACCTTGGTTACGAGAAAACCGTCAATACTATCAAGGAGAGGTATTTTTGGCCAAGAATGGCCTCGGAAGTAAAGAAATACTGTAAAGGTTGCTTGGCTTGCAAAACTTCAAAAGGAATCAATATCAACCCAACTCCATCAATGGGATCGCAGAAGAAATACTGTGATTACCCATGGCAGTTCCTAACATTAGATTATGTTGGACCATTCCCTTCCTCAGGAAAAGGAAGATACACATGCTTGTTGGTAGTCACCGATATTTTCTCAAAATTCATCTTGGTGCAACCATTCAAGCAGGCAACTGCGTCGTCATTGGTAAATTTCCTAGAACAGTCAATATTTCTGCTGTTTGGAGTACCGGAGATGATACTAACAGATAATGGTTCTCAATTTACATCTAAAGAGTTTGCATTCCTACTGAAGCAATATGGGGTAAAACATTGGTTAACACCTTCGTACCACCCCCAAGTTAACAACACGGAGAGAGTAAATAAGGTGGTAACAACGGCGATAAGAGCCACCTTGAAAGGAAACCATAAACAATGGGCCGATAATCTGCAGCAGATTGCATGTGCAATTAGAAATTCAATTCATGAATCGACGAAATTTACACCTTACTTCCTCACTTTTGGTCACGAAATGATCACAAACGGAATTGAGTATGAGAGAATCAGGAACACTAACTCGTCGACGAATGCAAGTTTCACTGATCAAAGTCAACAGAAGATACAAACCGAAGTACGCAAGAACCTTGCAGAAGCTTATCAGAAGCAAGCTAAATATTATAATCTGCGGTCCAACAGGAATGCCCCAACTTATCGAGTAGGAGAGAGGGTAATGAAGAAGTGTACAATTCAGTCAGATAAATCAAAAGATTACTGTGCTAAATTAGCACCAAAATACACAGAGGCATTTGTGAAAAGGACATTAGGCGATAGCTACGAATTAGTGGATAAAGACAACAACAATCTAGGAATTTTTCACGCAAATTTTCTGAAAAAGTACTGAGTTTAGGTGTTACAGCTATGACATAGGCCACGAAGAAGGAAATGTACAAGAAAGAAAGAAAACACATCTTGAAAATCTGAGTCAGATGGTAAAGAAATAATCTATATTACACTAGTATTAGTACGTACAGACGTTGTAAATATATCCTAGCATTAGCGACTTCAGTCGTTACAATAAAAGATAGATCTACTTAAAATCTACATTAGTAGCTTTAAATAATATTGTAAATAATAGGAATAGAAGTTACTCACCAGTTGTCTAAACCTAGCTGTAATTAAAGCATCTCAGTTTCAAAGGTTTAGTTTAGCTCTTTGTTTGCTTTAGTTTCACCTTTTCTTTTCTTTCTTTAGTTTTCCTCCTTCCTCCTTCCCTGAATATAAATGGCAACCTCATGTCACGCCATGCTGGTGTTAAACCTTTTCTTCCTTTTTAAATTGCGTCCATGCTATTCGTACATATTCAATTTCTATAAGCTTCTTTTGTTGTTCCAATGCTTTTGTTTCTCCCATAATGGTTCCTTGGGTTATCGATCCAGTTGCTGAAGAGGAATGAAAACCTGTGGATAGAAAAATAATAAATCGAGAATGAAATAAATGAATGTACGTAAAAAATAAAATACTCCCCCGGTTTTTCGTCAAAACTCGGTGAAATACTCGTTGTCGATCCTTTCTAGAATACGTTCAGTAAGATTCTTCCTCGCGTAGCAGTCAGTCCGGGGTACGATGACGTTTGACGTATTTTTTTTCCCTTTTCGTTCGGATAGGTTGGTACTTGTGACCAAGGTGACACATCGTTTTGATCGTTTTGTTGTCAGGAGTTCACGCGATGTTATAGGTCTGTTCGATATTTTAATGTTCGAATTCTATGAGTTTGTCAATTTTGAATTTGATAGGTAGAATTTCGTTTTACGTTTAATAGAGAAGTCCGTTAAGGGAATTTTAATGCAGATTAGCTTGGATAATGTGATATTGCATTGAAAACAGTTTCCGTTGATGTTGTTCGAAATTTGATACGGGGAATACTCCGTTGTTTTGAACATCGTTTTTGTTTTACAGTAGGGGTATCGAACAGAATTTCAACCGTCAATGAACAATTGAGTGATATGTATGTTGCTTGGAATTTGTCGAAGGAAGTACAATTAAAATGGATGTTTTTTTTTTGTCGTTTGAGTTTGCGTTTACGCTGAGTTATGAAAATTTGATCAATTTCATTGATCAAATTTTCATAAAACCCGGTGATGTGATGTAACGCGCTGCGTTTTTCATGTAAATATAGTAATGTCCTTTTATTTGTTAATATATTAAGTTTTTTATTCTTGTAAATAATTAGTTTAATTTATAATTTGTATTTTACGATTGATTGTGATAGGTGTTGAAATATTTCATCAATGTATATAAGATCAGATCCTCGCTGTATCGAGGTTATAGCTTTGCCATAATTATCGTGTTTAAGCCGCAACATCGCCATTAAGGCTCAATGTTGTGTGAGGTTGTTGCATCCGTCTCATTCTTCTGGAGTTGCCATGAAGTCCGTCGCCATCCCGATAGCTCTAAGATAATGGCTTTTGAGAATTTAAAAGATCACCTTTTTGAATAGGAAATGATCATTAGGAACCTTCTACCCTGTCCAGTGACTCTGACTCAACCATATCGCTTTCGAATCGGCTGGTGAAAGGAGGTGCGCGAAAAACAGTCCATTACTTGTTGAGCTAAATCTAGCTTCTTCGTTTATTTCCGTTAAAGGTATCAAAAAGTGGTGTGTGAGTTTTATTCAAATCAGTGGTTTTCTAAAAACGTTTTTTTCTCTTTGCGCAGTTGACTTAAGTCGGAATCAGTTTTTCGCGTCACTTAATCAAATTTATTCGATTTTAGAAAAAGTACATAAAAGGTAATTAAATGGATTTAGTTTGGGTTTCAAATTTTAAACTAATGTGAACTTCGTGTTGGACTTCCAGCGCTTGGCGCTTTTTTGTACGGGCTGGTTCTACGTGTGTCGTCCGGCGATTGTGAACGCCGCATTGAGGAGAAGCGCTATCCGTCCAACGGATCATCGGACTCGTGCGCTGCGCAAAGGCCCGCCTTTCAAGGGTAGCAAAACGGGGTGAGTGAAGTCGCCAGGTTTCTAAGCGATTTTTCCCGACGGTCGCCAATTATCCGTCGAAGTAGGTCCTTCTCAGCTTTTGTGGACCATTTTTTCCGAGAGCCGATCCTGCGAGTGCGTCGCCAAAAGCGTACTGCGGTCCGGATTCAATCCAACGGGAGACCGGGGTTCATTTCATCACGGGCGGTCATAGCGGAAACATAGTACGCGAAGCCGTGCGAAGGTACGTTGGCCCTTTATCCTTGCGGAACGAATCACCCGGGACAGCACGACCAACCGTCGTCGCTTGGCTCTCGAGACCAAACCGGAAGTCTTCCGTCCAGCCGCCACTCCTCCGCAACTTTATCTCGGCCATACTGCGCACGAGTCACTTGCTGCCCGCCATCCTGCAGCACGTTTCGTCGCCATCACCGCGGACATCAGCGCTTAGTCTGGTAGGGCGTCCTCAAGCGCCATCTTCGAGCTGTCGAGCCGTCATCAACCGCCATCTTCGAGTCGTCGAGCCCTCATCCAACGCCATCATCAAGTCAAGTAATCAAAAATCCTGCGCAGGTATGTGAGCATGTTTTTTCATGGCCATGATTTTGCTCTTTCCGTACATTATTAAGGAAGCCCAACACGAACGAATGCTAAAATAATATAAACTAATTAGAAGAGTTGAAAACCCTTTGTACCGTTTTTTTAAAAACTGCTCCTTAAATAAACCTCACATACTACGTCACATTCGCTTTTCCTCGTTTCGCCCTTTTGGGTAAGCGTACGCTTCCTTTCGCTATTCGGCACTCTTTTCCCTCCCATGGCAGAGTTAGAGATTCCCTCTTAGAGAATACGTTCGTCCGTTGTCTGTTAGTTTAGAAATTTGGCGTTTCTTTATATTGTTTTTGCTGTAAGCCACCAACGACCGTTCAAGGGGTCCTCTGGGAAAAGGTCTCATAAATCGGGCAAATTTTTAGCACGACCTTGGCGCTTGGTTGCCTCAATGGGAAGGTTGATCCGGTTCGAAGGACCAAATGTTGAGGCGCCTGGTTGCCTCAAAGGGAAGATTCTTTCCTCACAAAGAAAGAAGACGATTATTGCTTTTACAAGCCTTTATTTCTATTGAGCTTTAGCCAGCTCAGACTACTTATTTTATTACTTGACCGTTAGCCGGGTCAAAAACATACTGATTCTATTTTTCACTAACCTAATGCCTTATATTGCTAGCAGAAATGTTGCACGACAAGAAACAGAACATTCTCGAAGAATCTGGAGCCACTGCATCGCGCGCTGTCATCATTGTACGCAATGATGATGATGATGATGATGATGATTATGGTGTCGTCGGGCTCGTCGATAGCAACAGCGTCGGCAGCGTGCGTTCTCTCGTTTTCTCTCTCTCTCTCTCTCTCTCTCTCTCTTCAGGGTAGGTCATGCCGATGATGACAGCGCAACTGCTGATTGAATGTTCACGTGGTGTATTGTGGTTTGCGCGCCTTGCGCCGCGTGTTCATCTGCCGGAGCTAACGTGTCGGTAGCGAACATACACCCCGGGCTGGAAAGATTCCTCTGAAGCTCTGCAACTCTGTTTGCAGTTGTCTTCGATTGGCAGGATACAAATGCGAGAAACCGCTCGTCGATAGATCGTTCCACCGATTTAGGTTTAGGCTCGCACTAGGTTGTCCGCTCCAGGGTACACGTTGACGATTCTGCCCATCTTTGAAATCTGGGAGGGTAGATCTCTTTCTTCCACTAGCACAATTATTCCAGGACAGATGTTGGGATGTGCTCGTTGATTCTTGCTTCGCTGGGGCAACCTTCGATTTGCTGCAGAGCAAACGAAGACTCGCAGTTCCATCCGTAAAGATGCAGTGGAAATACACCGTCGCTCCATAGGCCAGTTTGGATGCATCCGAGAACCTATGCATCTCGACAGCGATGTGATTTGACCTCACAACGCACCAAAGGATCCTGATGCTATTTACGTTTTGCAGGAACGTCCGCAATTGCAGCCACTCCTGCAACAAGCTTCCTTCTAAGTGGGTGTCCCATGGTAGTCGTGCCAACCAAATCTTTTGCATTATGAGCTTGGCGATGATGATTACTGGCGATATCAGACCGCCTGGGTCGAACACCTTACTAATCTCCGGACAGGATGGATCGTTTGGTTGGTAACTTGAACTGGTCAGTGAGGTGATTGGCAACGAATGCTAATTCATCTCGTCGTGGACTCCAGGTCAGTCCCAGAGTTTTCATAACTCCTTCGCAGCCGTCACTCACAGTCACCAGCTCCTCACGATCAGCTTCAGGGATGCGTTGTAACAGCTCTGGAGAGTTAGAGTTCCACTTGTGGTAGGGGAACCCAGCGGAATTCAGCATGCCCAGGAGCTGGGTCTGACACTCGATAGCCTTTGGTACGGTGTTGGTTCCAAACAGGATGTCGTCAACGTAACAGTCTTCTCGGATGATCTCTGCCGCCATTGGGAAGGAGGCAGCCTCATCGATGCTTATCTGTAGTAAGCACCTGGTGGCAAGGAATGGAGCGCAGGCTGTTCCATACGTCACGGTTGTCAATTCCAGAACCTGGAGTGGCAATGTTGGATCGGCTCGCCAAAAGATCCGCTGGAAGCAGGAGTGAGCTGGTATAACCTTGATCTGCCGATACATCTTGGATATATCAGCCGTGAATACGACGGAATGCTTCCGGAAGCGGACGAGGATGACAAAGATGTCATTTTGCACGGTTGCTCCTACCAGAAGGGCTTGGTTGAGAGCTACATCGGATGCTGAGGCCTTCGCTGATGCATCGAAGACCACGCGAAGCTTTGTGCTGGAGCTGGACGGTCGCAGGACCGCATGATGGGGCATGTAATAACGGGCCTTGTTCGGTTCGTCGAATTCCTCCCTGATCTCACGGCAGTGTCCGAGGGCTTCGTAATCGTCGATAAACTGGGTGTACTGGTGCTTCAGGGAAGGGTCCTTCTTCATTCGTCGTTCGAGTGAGAGGAAGCGTCGCAGGGCCAGCTCTCGATTGCCCCTCAGCTGGGGTGGGAACTCACGAAAGGGCAGCGAGACAACGTATCTTGTGTCCTCGTCCCGGTAGTCAGTGGCCAGGAAGATTTTCTCACAAATTTCATGCTCCGTGGGTTCGTCGGCGTCTTCGATGTCTTCAACCTCCCAAAACCTCTTCATGGTCTCGGAGAGTGTGGTGGTGGTGGCTATGCAGCACCGCTGGTCGTTTTGCTGTTCCTCAACGTCTCCTGCAATGACCCAACCGAAGTGGGTCTCTTGCAGGTCAGGCAAATCCGCTCGCAGTTGCATCCTTCCTGATTTCAGCAGACGTAGGAAATGAGATATGCCAAGCAGCATGTCGATTTGACCAGGTGTATGGAACTCGGGGTCGGCTAGGAATATGCCGGTTGGTAGTGGCCATTTCGACACGTTCAGCTGGGTCGTTGGGATGACTCCTGTCACCCTAGGAATCACCAGGCATTCGACGATCGTTGAGAAGTCGGAACATCTGGATTCAACTGCAATAAAGATTTTTTCGCGGGCACAGGTCTTGACTGCGCCAACTCCGGTGATGGGCACAAGCGTCGGAATTCTCTGGAGGGACAGGTGGTCAGCGATGGTTTTCGAAATTAAGCTCACCTGAGAACCAGAATCTAGCAGCACACGGCATGGTATCTTCCTGCCACAGAGGTCCCTCAGGTTCACGACAGCTGTCATAAGCATTGCTGTTTTCTGTTCCAACGGTTGGCATTTTGGAACGACGGTATTTGACGACGAGTGAACAGATGTTTGCGCTTGTAATACTGGTTGTACTGCTGGAGTCGTGCTCACCTTCTGCACCGGTAGGGCGGACTTCTCGGGCGCTTGCTTGGGTTCCTCATGCAGAAGAGTATGGTGCTTCCGCTGACACTTCATGCAGGTCTTATTCGACGGGCACTCGTTAGATCGATGGCCGCATCGAAGGCAGTTGTAGCACAGGTTTAACTCCTTTACCTTCACTATACGTTGTGCTGGTGCCCACTTGTTGAACGTAGGGCATTCGAAGTGGAAATGCTCATTGTTGCACACGAGGCAGGGCCGGGATTTCATTGTAGAGGTCGCAGCGTGTGCCTTCTGGCTTGGCGGCTTCACGCTCGACGGCTTGGGGTATCCTTCCTTCACGGTAGCTGCCTGGGATCGATTCTGGAATCTTTCCAAAACCTGACACTCACTCTGAAGGAACTTCATCGTTTGGTCAAAGTCAGGCAACTTACCGTGTTCCTGTGTCCTCTCCCACAGGTGAAGAGTCTGATCATCCAGCCGTGCCGTGACGATCTTTGTCAGCAGTAAACCAGACATCGCGTCAACTTGGATGTCCTGGTACTCCAGGCCTCCAACGTGCCGGTGGACCGTCTTCACCAGCTCCAGCAAATCCTTATGGTTTCTCTTCATGATGGGTTTCAATTCTAGCAGACCAGTCAGATGGGTGTCGACGATGACGCGGGGTTCTCAAACTGGTCCTTCAGTTGTTTCCAGGATTGATGGAAGTTGTTGTCCTGGATCATCTTCGCCGTTATCCATCCGGAGGCATCACCGACGAGGGCCTTATCCAGATGGTGCAGCTTCATGGCTTCGGATTCATTGCTGCGAACGACGATGTCCTCGAACATCGTCCGGAACTTCAGCCAATTCTCCACCTTCCCATCGAAGCTGGGAATGGGTGGTCGCAGAGGCTGTTGCTGGATGATTACCTGGGGGTTGACGGTGCCATTTGCTGGAGCAACGGTTTCCGCCAGCATTGCGGAGAGCCGCTCGACTCTATCAAGCGCCTCGGTATGAAGCTTGTCGAAAGTCATCAGCATTTCATCCTGCTCCTCCAGTTTCGACGACGGAGTAACTTCCAGGATTTCTCGATGCACTGTGGTGTATTCCTGGTAGTGCACATCGAGCTTCTTCGCGAAGACCTTCAGCAGCGTTTGAGTCACCTTTGAAAGATCGTCTTCGGCTTCCTCCAGGCTGTGAGCTGATGAGCGTGACCCTACGTTTGACTTGGCCACGCTGATGGATCAGAAATTTCACGTCGATCGTGTCTTCTTCCCTTTTCTTCGGTGTGTGATCGAGTCCCATTTTGCCTCGTAACACGTGCACAACACTCGCGACAAAACAGCTTCACGGTACGCGAGTAGCGTTGTCGTGCCACGCTAACGCTAGTACACACTTCGTACTCAACTTCGCGTTGTTTAAGCCACGCGAACGCTTTTTGTAACACTAACAACTTCGCGTTGTTGAAGCCACGCGAACGCTTTTGGTTCCACGGAACAATTGCAACGGTTTCGAATTACCACTCACGATTTCACTTTTTGGATGACCAACGATTGGTCGACACATTAACTTACACTCTGGTGTCCTAGCACGGTGCTCGGATGTCACCAGTGGTACCGATTAGCGCACTAATCGGCAGGCTTCACTTGACTGGTCACTACGTTGGCCAGAAGCGGAGGGTTGCTTCTACTGGTCGTCTGATTGACCAGAGAAGGCTTCGGCAGTTAACCGGGGACTGTAGGCCGGTTACACTCCACAGGATGGTATCCGTTTCGGGATGGACCAAATGTTGAGGCGCCTGGTTGCCTCAATGGGAAGGTTGATCCGGCTCGAAGGACCAAATGTTGAGGCGCTTGGTTGCCTCAATGGGAAGGTTGATCCGGTTCGAAGGACCAAATGTTGAGGCGCCTGGTTGCCTCAAAGGGAAGATTCTTTCCTCACAAAGAAAGAAGACGATTATTGCTTTTACAAGCCTTTATTTCTATTGAGCTTTAGCCAGCTCAGACTACTTATTTTATTACTTGACCGTTAGCCGGGTCAAAAACATACTGATTCTATTTTTCACTAACCTAATGCCTTATATAGCTAGCAGAAATGTTGCACGACAAGAAACAGAACATTCTCGAAGAATCTGGAGCCACTGCATCGCGCGCTGTCATCATTGTACGCAATGATGATGATGATGATGATGATGATTATGGTGTCGTCGGGCTCGTCGATAGCAACAGCGTCGGCAGCGTGCGTTCTCTCGTTTTCTCTCTCTCTCTCTCTCTTCAGGGTAGGTCATGCCGATGATGACAGCGCAACTGCTGATTGAATGTTCACGTGGTGTATTGTGGTTTGCGCGCCTTGCGCCGCGTGTTCATCTGCCGGAGCTAACGTGTCGGTAGCGAACAAGGAACCTTCTACCCTGTCCAGTGACTCTGACTCAACCATATCGCTTTCGAATCGGCTGGTGAAAGGAGGTGCGCGAAAAACAGTCCATTACTTGTTGAGCTAAATCTAGCTTCTTCGTTTATTTCCGTTAAAGGTATCAAAAAGTGGTGTGTGAGTTTTATTCAAATCAGTGGTTTTCTAAAAACGTTTTTTTCTCTTTGCGCAGTTGACTTAAGTCGGAATCAGTTTTTCGCGTCACTTAATCAAATTTATTCGATTTTAGAAAAAGTACATAAAAGGTAATTAAATGGATTTAGTTTGGGTTTCAAATTTTAAACTAATGTGAACTTCGTGTTGGACTTCCAGCGCTTGGCGCTTTTTTGTACGGGCTGGTTCTACGTGTGTCGTCCGGCGATTGTGAACGCCGCATTGAGGAGAAGCGCTATCCGTCCAACGGATCATCGGACTCGTGCGCTGCGCAAAGGCCCGCCTTTCAAGGGTAGCAAAACGGGGGTGAGTGAAGTCGCCAGGTTTCTAAGCGATTTTTCCCGACGGTCGCCAATTATCCGTCGAAGTAGGTCCTTCTCAGCTTTTGTGGACCATTTTTTCCGAGAGCCCTGCGAGTGCGTCGCCAAAAGCGTACCGCGGTCCGGATTCAATCCAACGGGAGACCGGGGTTCATTTCATCACGGGCGGTCATAGCGGAAACATAGTACGCGAAGCCGTGCGAAGGTACGTTGGCCCTTTATCCTTGCGGAACGAATCACCCGGGACAGCACGACCAACCGTCGTCGCTTGGCTCTCGAGACCAAACCGGAAGTCTTCCGTCCAGCCGCCACTCCTCCGCAACTTTATCTCGGCCATACTGCGCACGAGTCACTTGCTGCCCGCCATCCTGCAGCACGTTTCGTCGCCATCACCGCGGACATCAGCGCTTAGTCTGGTAGGGCGTCCTCAAGCGCCATCTTCGAGCTGTCGAGCCGTCATCAACCGCCATCTTCGAGTCGTCGAGCCCTCATCCAACGCCATCATCAAGTCAAGTAATCAAAAATCCTGCGCAGGTATGTGAGCATGTTTTTTCATGGCCATGATTTTGCTCTTTCCGTACATTATTAAGGAAGCCCAACACGAACGAATGCTAAAATAATATAAACTAATTAGAAGAGTTGAAAACCCTTTGTACCGTTTTTTTAAAAACTGCTCCTTAAATAAACCTCACATACTACGTCACATTCGCTTTTCCTCGTTTCGCCCTTTTGGGTAAGCGTACGCTTCCTTTCGCTATTCGGCACTCTTTTCCCTCCCATGGCAGAGTTAGAGATTCCCTCTTAGAGAATACGTTCGTCCGTTGTCTGTTAGTTTAGAAATTTGGCGTTTCTTTATATTGTTTTTGCTGTAAGCCACCAACGACCGTTCAAGGGGTCCTCTGGGAAAAGGTCTCATAAATCGGGCAAATTTTTAGCACGACCAGTGGTCTCTCGTAACCGAGAGTGGCGCTTAAGCCACTGAGTTTTAACCGGAAAACCCTCGCAATTGAAAGGACGGTTACAATTCCCCGAAAGAAATTTTTGGCGAACGCTTTTGTCTGGGCATTTTTTTTCGAGTACAGGCCTTATTATTCGAATTATTCTAAGAAACTAATACTTATAGGTAATTTTTACCACATTTTCAAAAACATCTATTTGGATCAGGAATAAGTAGCTACAGGCGGTTAAAAAGAACTTGTACGATCATAAGGCAGAAAGATTGGCTAGGAACTATGGGAAAAATAAAATTCAATCTCAAAATAACGAAGAACAAATACATTATTAGATTCCGACTAAAATTGTTGTATTGTAAAAAATACCATGCTTTCAACGTTACTGAAATTGAAGAATCAAACCTAAGAAATAAGGTTTGAACATGTTTCATACTTCTCAATTTTGGCACAATAGTTTTTGAAGATCGTAGAGGTATTTAACCACGAGCGTAATATTTTGAAGGA
>JASCZW010013410.1:0-25645 GCA_034211315.2 Aedes japonicus
AAGCGAAAAACAGAACAGTAAATGTATATGACATGAAAAAAGGCAAACTGAACTAAAATGTATCTAAAAAAGGCAGTTCCGTCCTACCCACTGAAGCCACGATTAGAGTGCATCAATTCTTCCTCCGAAAGATTTACAGTTCCCCCGACAACGCCGTTATGCGGTTGGGGGAAGCAACGTTACTATCCAGCTGAAAATACACTATTAATACCTTATCCCGAAATTCAACCAACCCAGCAACCAGGGGAGAGGAATCCCAGGAAGGTAACCCCGGAAACCACCGGACATCAAAGGCAATAACCGAAACACATTAAGAAGCCATGAAGCTGCTGGAGGTTATTTTATTGGAATTACACCGCACCGATACACACATACCCACACATACACGCGTCACTAAGCACTCGGACCGGAGGGGATGTGCTTCAATTCGAGTATCGATACGCTAGATACCGTAATAAAATCGATATCCTGCAGCGGACGTGCGAGGTATAATGAAATTAGCGATCCAAAGCAGCCGGAGGGGGAAAGATGATTTTCAGGGACCATCTCCCAGCCAACCCAATAAAGATTAATATTTGAACAAGCTCCTCCTTTAGAATTGTATTTTTTGATCACGCTTCTCATCTGTACCCAACATGCTAACTTTCCGGGCAGAAGACAGGGTGAGCCCGGATCATGCTACTGGAACGTAAACTTTCAACCCACATTGGCAGACTGTGCCAGCGCCGGCACTATAGAGAGCAAGTTGTTTTCTTAGCTTTTGTGAGGAAATTTGTGTTGTTGTGTAGCCAAGAATAATAAACTCTCCTCACAAAGATGCTGGTAAATATTCATAAAAAATGAACAACTTTTCCCACCCCGGTAGAGCTTGTCTTGTAGAACATGCCCATGAATGGGAGCTGTGGCCATGGATAGCAAGTGTAGGGCACAACAGACAGCTTTATGGCTATCGGTATGAAGTTTGTACTTCGAACAAAGGAAAGTTTGCGGAAAAGTAGCTAGCAGTTGATTTAGTGATTGACCTTTGATGGCGTGCCTCAGGGTATGAACTTATCCGTTATTTATAGATTGAGTTGATGGTTACGCGAGGGTTTTCTTCTTCTTGTTTTGCTGATGAACTAAATTTATAGACTTTGATTTCATACCCCGAGTGGGAGAGCTGCTTACTTTGATGATGCGAACAATATCGTGTACCAAGCCCCTGACTCGCTGTGCACAGCTCTGTTTAGAGTCCCACATGGCACTAGGACGATGATCGATCGCCCTAACACGAAGAACAGACGCCGTTTTGAGCCGCCCCTAACATGGAGGACAAACGCTCAGGTTGGGTGCAGGCCTGGACTTTTACCCTTATAACGGGTAAACTAGGAAGAAACTCAACAGAGTCCAGCAACTGCTAAAATCCCGCTGTTAGTCCGGGGATGCTTCTTTAATTCGCATCTAACCTCCATATCTGGAGGCCGTTCATGACCCACCTGATCTGATTGCCCGGAAATAATATCAACTTTTGTAACAAACAATATTTAGCTCTCAATTGGATAGATCACAGCAAGCTCTGCCCACGAAAGTTTGTGTTTGCGAGAGCTGTCACGTTTTTTCTGCATTTTGTTTTTCTCGGTTGTGGTTAAAGTAAAACTTAATGCTTAAAAATATTTAGTGATGCCACAGGTTTATACATTATTTAAAAAGGCCTTAGAAGAAACATGGCAGTGTATTTAGAGGAGCAGCCAGGAAAGCTGTGCGGTGGTGTTCTTAATTGAAGTTTGCCGTGCGAGTGGTGTTAGTTCGCGGAAAAACAATCAAAGTTCATTAGAACCGCTGGTGGACGCCGAGAGTGGTAGTTTTTCCAGTGCGCAGGACCATCGGATCAAACGCACATCGATTGCACAAGTTTGCTGGAGTGGATTGTTAGACAGAATAGACCAATTTCACGGCAACTCGTCTTCGCGATTGGCAGCATCCTCTCAGAATCCAATGAAACTTTGTGGGCGGGTAAACTTTGTCTTTTCAAGCAACTTTGCATACTTTGTTTTCTCAAAATTTATCTAGACTACCATTTGGAAAGGGCATAAGTTTTTTGATCAATTTCTTTATATCACCATAACTAAAAAAAGAAAAGACTTACATATGGGTGACTTTTGGAAAATTGTCTTAAATTTTGTAAATTTTTTAAAATTGTAAAATCGATTCTTACACGCTAAAAAAAATATTTCAAAATTTATAGCCGATTTGCAAAAAAATGGCTATGTTAGAATTGGACGAAATTTTTTTTTAATATAGGCAACATATTTGTCAAAAAGTTTGCAATAGATTGCAAGATGTGCACTTTCAAGAAAAACAAGTTTTTCTAACAACCAATTGTTTCAAGTCCAATTTTTACCGTGTATCGCGCCAACTCGTATTATAATTTGGTTGTAAAACCTCACAGAAGCAGATTAAATTTAATTATAATGACAATTTGGATTTTTGAGGAGTCTTTGAATGTTTGAAAACTATTTAGAAAGGGCTTGTTTTGAAATTATTATTTTTTTAAACCTTCGTGATAGTACAATTAAATAAGGTGGTTGATCCTGTTTATTACCAAACCTTTGAAGTATATTCATGAAGGACAATAAATTGGAAAACAAAAACTTTATCATAATATCTGAAGTATTGACCCATGACTCAATAGCAGTTCAGTTGTTTATATTAAAATTGCTAGATTTCACTCAACAAAATTCAAAATAGTGCTCAAAAAATATTTTCATGTCAGTTGGAGCAGCAACTCATTATAACTTTGCCAGCGTGTGCAATTTCAAGTCCATATATATATTGGAACGTCCCATGTGAAAGGTCCATGTAATGCTATTAATGGTAATCTCAAGCGAATGGCAAATAGAGCAAGCCTTGCTCAAGATTATGGAAACACAGTCAAAACTCCTCGAGAACTATATGACTGGGTAGTTGAACAGTCAAATATAATTATTACAAATTTGAATGCTTCATATCAGCTGAACAGTATGCAAAAATGTCAAAAGAACTTGAGGAGTTCTATAGCCAAGTAAAGACAGTACCTATCAAATTTCAGCTAAAAGGTTTCCTGGTTCAAAGGATAATCCAAAAAAAATTCACTTTGTATGTGAAAGATTTCCAAATTCAATATATGAAGCTATGTTAATAACTAATACGTGAAGATTTCCTTTACAAAATAAATGAAAAAAAAACCTTTACCAAGCAAAAACATATGAGTTTTAATTGACATAAACAGTAGGAATATCCGAACAAGCAGTTATGAATGACTTGTACTTAAACGTACACTTTTGGTACTGTTTCACTTATGTACAGGGAAATTTAATGTTTTTCACCATTTTCAAATGTAAGTGTAGATGATTATTTTTTTTACCAAATGTTCAAAACATTCACTTCTTTATGACTGCTAAAATTTATTGGATTCTATATCGGTGTTGAAGACCATAACTAGACGAGTTTCCGTGATACACGGTAAAAATTGGACAAGAAAAAGTTGTTCTAAGAAAAACTTTTTTTTTTTCTTAAAAGTGGCCATCTTGCAATGTATGGCAAACTTTTAGAAAGTTACATTGCTTTTTTTCGTCCAATTCTAAGGTAGTTTCAGTGGATTCTGAGAGGGTGCTGCCAATCACGAAGACGAGATGGCGTGAAATTCGTCTCCTAGGAAAGAATTACTTTTACTCATTTCAAAGAAGCAATGCAAGACTAGTTTTATACAATCCAGGATACTTCAATTTTTTAAAAAAAATGCTTATGAAAATATTCTTAAAGCGAGGTGATAATTGCGTTATGTATTTTTCAAAACGTCGCCCAGTGGAACGAAATAAAATGAAGTGCGACATAGGTATTTGCGGTGAAACAATATTACCTATACAATATTTCTACATTTCTTGAGTTGTTAAAATTGTTAAATGCCCTCTTGGACCCCTTACAATTTGTACATCATTTTGAAGGGTTATTAGTTGTTGAATGAATTAACGTTAATTTTAGCTGCTTATATCTGCTAACCTGTAATCTACACATCCTCCAAGAAAGCTCAAAAAATTAATTAAAACCGACGTAAATCCTTTAAATTTACAGATAATGATTAGTTGTCTGCTACAGAAAAGTGTATGTTTAAAATACCTAAAACTTTGTTGAACATTAAAAAAAATGAGAAAATTCAAATAAAAAAGTAATGATAAAATAACGAGTTTTATGAGGGTATTACCTTTTTCATTCCTCCCCCCCTACAACTTCATCCAGTTAAGAGATAGAAAGTTCTTGTCTTCAACAAAGTTTCATGAATTGACCTAATCTACAATGTTTTATACATAGTTACCGATATAAACCAGAAATAAAAAAGGTATTTTTTTCATATAGGTGTATACACCCCTTAAATCAAATTTGTTATCACAAAAATAAAGTATTTTAGAAATGTAGAAACATTGTAGAATACCCATGTCCCACTTTTTTTTTATTTTGTCCCACTGTGCGTCGGCGCCAATATAGTCAATATATTTGACGCATTTTAAATTTGTTTTGCCAAGGGGGTGCAAACTACGCATTTTTGACATTTTAAAAATGCGTAAAAAGTATGCCCTATACACAGTAAACTGATAAATAAGTAAATATAATACACTCATTTTTGAGGGATTTTATTCGAAAATGCGAACATTAAAAAAGTGTTTCATGGAAATGACGTCTCCTTAAGGATTGGTGACGTTTCTCTTCGTTTTGATTTTGCAACTGCAAATAATCGGACGAAAATTCATTCAAAATAGTAAAAAAAATGTTGCCGCCGTAATTTTTTCAATAAGTCTCGTGCTTATAGATGTTGCATATTTCTTCAGAATAGCTAGTTGCGGCTTTTTTTAGGGCCAATGGTTCTCGAATGTTTTTTGAAGTTTTGTCCACAGGTAGAGTTCATGGGTACATAACGAAAGTAAGCTTTAAAAAAAATCCATTGGAAGTTTTCAACTTTTCAGAAGCATCACCAAATTCAGAACATCATAAGTAATGAATCGAGCACTTCAAAATCATGGTTTCTTTTTAAACGAGAGTAGGTCAACATGTGTTTCTTTCAACCAATAGCATGCAGTAAAAAAATATGCGATTATTTTAATAGGCAACTAAGATTTAAGAAACTAATTGTTGCGTGTTTTTAAGTCGTGAACTAAGGATCACTTTAAGGTCAAAATTTGATCTAATTGCATCAAAGTATCTCTCTACTTCGTAATATTTGAAAATCATTCGATAGTAATCAAAAATAATAATTCCAAGCCGTAAATCTCGCTTTCTTCGCAGCAGCCGATCTTTGTCCTATCTTGTTCAAGTTGCAACAAACCATAGTTACGTGTTCGTTGGAAGTTGTTTAGGAAATTGATTCCTTAGCTAGAAATTTAGTTTTAAAAATTGTGATTTGTTTTCACCCGCCAGTTGAGTTCTTATGAAATATTACGCTAGATATAACAAAAGTATAATAGTTTATAACAAGCGTTTGGATTAAGAGTGTAGTAGTTGCCACGAGTCTCGCTTATGGCGCCACATGCGCAAAAAACAAATGGTTTTAGAGATGCAACGAAACTAAACTACGCATCGAAATTTTAGATTATACAATTTTTTGGAATTCCCGAGTTCTGAAAATTATTTGTATATTTTTTTTGTACTCGTATCTATTATACATTGTCTTAACTCTTCGATTCATAATATATACGAAATTGACAATCTGCAGACAAGTGTGTTTATTATTATCATTTTACGTTATAATATCTCTTCACTATATTTTCTAATAGAGTATTTCTATATGATTTGTATGCGTATTGATTTCATATTTAAATCATTATCTTTTTCTTTTTATCATTATTCGGGTTTGCATAGTTAAATTTAATATAACTTTATTATATTTGGCTCGCAGCGTATGCTACGGTACGTCCACGCCTTCTTCCACAAAATGCACTTTAATTCAAATCTATTTTTTTGATTCCAACCAAGGGTAAGTCGCTTAGAACAGTGTGCCAGCCACGACGTCTTACACACTAAACCAATAAGGTTCATAGCTGCAGCTCTTCGTTTTTCAATCCATACGACATGCGTGGCACACTGAGTAACGTTTTTGACAGTTGAGCTTATAGTAAATTTGAAACCAGCAACCTTGCCACAATACAATGCTTGGTTGCCAGGCTCAGCAGAAAATAATAATTTGGGCTGTCAATACATCAACACTTTTGGCACATTCCCAGAATATTACAACGCTTGTAGACACACTAAAAAAAATAGCACAGGAGAAAATTGGGCTGAGCGATCCACTCCTTGATTCCAACTCATTTTACAGAATCAACTGCGGATAATGCAACGCAGTAAGCCTGGCCGCTTTGACGCTTGTATCTTTTCTTTGATATGCTGCAAGCATCAATATTGACAAAAAAAAAATTGGGTGTCATCTAATCCAACTATTTCCAGGATACTCTCTCGTACTGGCTGCGTTTGTGTCCTATTAGATTAGATTAGACAGGCAATATTGAGCTCTCTCAATTGAACTTGATGGCAACCCAAATCTACTTTCAGTGGGAGAAACATTTGAAAACAATGTTCTATTCCTCCAGAATCTTCCTCTGTCTTATTTTAGTAGTTTGCGTTTTACCGACCCTCAGCTAAGTTAGTATTTTCGACTATTGCACTTTTGTCACGAATAGACTCCGATGCCACAACCACCATAAAGTATTAGTAAATGATGAAATGAGTTGACAAGCATGATTGATTAATTAGAGAATTCTATTGATTCAACTGATTCTCATCTTTTGCAATCTGTTCACGTCATTCGATCAATTTGTCATCGTCTTTTGCAAACAATAAACATCTATCGCTCTATGCCAGTGCTCAATAAAACTGCATCGCTTCTCGCCCGTTCTGGAATCAGTAAAATGAAACTCCTACTAAAATTATTCGCCTCCGTCTACCTATTCGGCTCGGTAACCTCCCAAGAAGAATGCAGTAGCAAGACACAATTCTGCTTCCCAAATTTAGTGGTAAGCATTCACATCTGATCCAAAATTAAAAGAAAATAACAAACCGGTACCACTCTCCGTTCCCGAAAGACTAACTGGTATGGAGCGGCCGAATACTGCTTCCGAAACAACTGGCGACTGGCCATTCTGGACAGCGAGCAGAAGCAGCAGCAGGTAGAGTCCCTCGCCCAACAGGTGGATGCCTTCCAGAGGGCCAAGGTTGAATTGTGGATCGGTGCCAGCGACTTGGCTCGGGAAGGGAAATTCGTTTGGCACGCCACCGGAATGGACGTCGCATATGCCAATTGGATCGCTGGGAAGCCGGACAACAAATATGGCCACGAACATTGCGTCCATCTGTGGTACGAACCATCCCGGTTGTTCCAGTGGCACTGGAATGATGTCGTTTGTGGCTCCATGCGTCGTTTCGTTTGCGAAAAAGTCTAAGTTGAAAATTCAATAAATCTGCATGAACGCTCGGTTCCACTTATTTACTTAATTTTCTATCATTTGATTCCTAGACAGCAGATAGGAATGAAGAATATGAGCAGACAGTAATTCTCCTGTCCCATTATACTGTGCGGAATAATTGCGGTTGGAATTTAATATCCCTACCCAATACCCGGAGACATCACCCGGTGTGCTGTAGAGCAGTGCAGTCTTTTGTTACGAGTTTGGGAAGCTCGTAAAAATGACAGTCCTGGCCGTTCCGACGACAGACGGTGTGGTGTGGTAATTGAGGAAATGTACGTATAACGTGATAAATGAGAAAATATCAAAGGACTCGTTTCCTGAGTCGGGCGAGATGGATGGGAGTTTATTAAATGTGATTTCACGTTTCCCCGCGTGAGCGAGGGGAGTTACTGGATATCTTTCGGAATGGATTATTGCGTTGAGTTGCGATGAACAGGGGGAGATTATAACATTAGTTGTTTCGAAAGTGGTCGTTTGTATGAAAGTTAATGGAATTGGGAGGATGATTTCTTTTTGATGCGAGATGGTATGTGTCTATAGTACTTTTTTTCTGGGGAAACTAAAAGATGTTTGATTGGAAGTCATTTGCAATTCATTAGATGACGTGATATCACCAATTGGAAGTTGAAGTCATGATAGGGGAGAGGCTTGTGTAGCTATTTATTATAGTTGCAAAACAAAATGGCATCTTTTCAAATGGCTTCAGGCTGAAAATTTTGGTAATGAAGAAAAAATCATATATGTTTTCGTTACCCGCCACGCTTTGGAATCCTTTCAATAGGAGGAGTAATGATGTTGCTAAGAATGTAGATATCAATTTATCATATCTGTGCCAACAATTCAAGTGGTAAACAATTGCTTCCGCAGTCAATATGGCAGTTTTTTAAAAACATCACAACTTTTGGTGTAAATATTCAAAATTAAAAAAAACTGTATTTTCACCATTGCATAGACATGTAACATGTAACACGTCACAACCTTCTTGTAAGTCGATAGTCCGGCTCGTTTTTTGGCTCGATGCACGGTTGTAGACGATACACCCAGCTTATTTACGGCATCTCGGAGAGATAGGTTAGGGTTTCGCTTGAAACTACCGGCAACTCTCTTTGTCGTCTCAGCGGCTTCCGGTTTTCGATTTCCCCCCGATCCAGACTTCCTGGCTGTCGACAAACGTTCCCCAAACACTTTAATTACATTTGTAACGGTTGGTTTGGCAACTTTTAGCGATTTTGCCAACTTTGCGTGCGAGTAGCTCAGATTTTCGCGATGCGCGAGCAAAATTTTGATACGCTGCTCTTCTTGCTTGGACGGCATTTTGACAACTGAAGAGTGAATTCCAAAATCAAAATAGGAGCAACATTCTACACACACACACCTTCAAAATGAGGGGTGTTCAGGTTTTTTAAATGCAAAATTGAAAGAAATACGTCAAGTTGATATTGACCAAATTTTGACCGTATCGCCCTTTATCAACTGTGTTTAGTCTTTTTTTCACGGTTTCATAGTAAAAGTGGAGCGTATCCAAAGTGTTAACTTAACATTAGTGTAATTATTGTCAACTTCCGAGATATCAGCAAATCAAGTAATTCTCGAGTACTTTTTCAAATGGACGTGAATAACATTTGGACGAAAATGAGGAAATCAGCATTGAACCTTTTTGAGTTTATTTTTGTTCCTATTTGAAAACCGGACATGTTTATCCCAATTAAATTCCACTGAATGACACATTGGTCAAAGATACATCACTGTGCTTAAAAATTACACCAGGAGTGAGAATTCAAGTTTCATTTAGAAAAATGTTTCTTACAACGGTCTGCAATAGAGAAAGGAAATACGTCATTTTGATACGTCAGTATGATATATGGCATGTTACTTGCGTCAAAATGATACGTTAGTCTGCAAATGACAATGTTGATACGTCGAAATGTTACGTCAAGTTGTCATATTTGACACAGATACGTCGAACTTATCAAGACGACCTATTATTATTTTCTGCAACAAAACGTTGTTAAAATATCTTTGCTAAAAAAATCAATAAAAATTATCTAAATTTGTAACCTTGTAGTATAAAGACTTTTACAAACGCGTCGTTAAGGAGCATTCAAATGGTATAACAATGATTTGCAAGTTACTTTTCAATAAAAACGGCGTATCTACATTATTCCCAAAAAGTGCAAAAGTGATTTTACACCGTTTTGTAAAAAGTTAATAAAAACATTCAGAAATTATCCATCAAGAAGTTCAATAAATATATATCATATCATACATACATGATTTTTTAATAACATGTCATGAAAAACGCGTTTGTTTACTTTGTGTGACTTAAGTCCTTTTGAAAAAGTACTCGAGAATTATCTGCTTGAGCAGATCTGCAGCTAAACTGAGGGCTAACTCATTGTGTATTGACTGTATGGATTTTATTATTCTCCATCGAGCAAATACCGAGCGCAGCCAATTAGTTGATTAATGAAACTAGAAAAGAAATTCTGTACAATAGAAGCTATACGTTCTTGTATTGTTCAACAATTTTTTTATTTGTACATATTCAATCCATTTAATAAAACAAAAAAGAAATTAAAACTTAAGCTACAGGAGAAGAACCTATTACTCGAGATCGTCTCGAGGTTAGTTGGTAAGCCAATTATCTAGCTGAGAAGAGAGGCGAGCATTGAAGGTATGGTTATCAAAACTTTTTTATTTTCGATGCTTAATCATCTATTTACAACTATTCAACTTTTAATTCAATGTTTTCGAAACTAAAACGGAAAACATAGGTTTTTCAACGATCTAATGTTAATATTGGTGAAAAAATAAATAAAAGGGAGTTGCTGTTATACAATCAGCATAAAACAGCAAACAGTGACCATGGCAAAAGTAAATTAAAATGTATTAATGTTAGTTTTGTAAAATCTCAATAGATATAACAAACTATTTCAAGATAACTCAAATCAAGACATTGGTGAATTAAGCGCGCAACCACAGAGCTCAACACTTTAACACTTTACAACATTATTTGCATTTCAGGATCAACTCAATGAAGATCATATATGATAGATTCGAATGCTTGTAGTATTTTATCTCCATAAACTTATACACTATTATATAAATATTTCATGAGAATAGGAGGGACCATCAGGGCACGCGATTGGAGCACTCTGGATGGGGAACGTGGGAATACCAACTCCCGATTGCTAACAGCTTCCCAAGTAGCACACTACGGTCATAATTAGTTGTAGTAACTTGATTATAACTCAGAAGGTCATATTTATGTTATTACAACCGAATGGCAACATGTGTGCTACTAGGGTTGTTCTTCTTCCCACCCATTGAGGCATCCACATGTTAGATAGCTCGCCCTTATAATCAATTGTTCAATCTTGTTGTTGTTGTTGTTCTATATATCCCTGTGGATACGTATTAGTGATGTTGCTTATCGATCAACCCAACCTGTTTTTGGCCCTTAATACAATAGCACGATTAGGATAATCAGTGGTTATTAAAGCTTGATCAAGTCTAACAGAGAGTCAACATATCTCGAATCGATATATTGGGTTGTCTACATCAAGCCAGAATGGAATTGTTAAACTCTTATCTGACTCTCCGATGCTCAGCACAAGATCAAATTACGTGATCTGCGTCCTGCCAACCTTGTCCTCGTTGCTATCTCCGAGCCCAAAACGAAAGAAATGAGCGTTAAAAGAATAATTATTAGACATGAAACGAGACCACCAACTTTTCTTTGGCACCTTGGGAGTGAATAAATATTGCCATCGCCTCAAATCTCCTTTACTTCATTTAAACTCTACTAGCTAACGAGTAGATGTTGACGAAAAATCGTCAAAAAACCTTCAAAAATTTTTAAGGCTATTTGTCGATCGTAAACAGCACCTGTTATTGCGCCTTTGTCCACTCTCTCATTGCTCAAAATCGAACAATGAGACGGGTACAACAGAAAGGCGATGGTAAAATAATGCAAAGATACACAGAAAAAAATAATCAATTTTGACAAGCGCGTTCAATTTCCCCTCGTTTAATTCCAAGCCTAAGGAGGCGTAAACAACGCAATTGGTTGTAGTCTTTGATGCGCCATTCAACAATGTTTGCAATCTTCCATACAACAGACTTGATTCAGGCGTTATCTGGCTTAAATTTACAAAAAATATCCCATTTTTCTCTACCAAATCTAGCATTCCCTTTATGCGCAGAAAATTCAATCTTTCTTTTTATCTGTGTATAGGACTGAGATACTCCTGTATTTTCAAAATAAAATACGGGAGTGCTAAATTAGCTCCATCGAGCATATAGCCTCTATAGAACTTTGACTATTTGAACCAGAAAATATCACTCTAAACGAATCGGAAACTTGATATACTTTTTTGTTTGTCTTGCAACAATACTAAATGTAGTTGTTTTACATCCAATACAGTTACAAACTCACGAGCGACGTGAGAGCAACTTGTTTTAAGTAACTAGAAATGAGAAGAAAAGTAAGAATTTTCCATTTAATTCCAACTAGCTTTATTGCATATATTGAAAGATACGCGTATTTCATCTACAATGTGCAGACTTCTTAGTGTCGTGTACTAATAACTCGACTAAAGGGTGTCCACGATGAAATTGCCACACTATGAAATTGCTCTAACTTTTTAACCGTTGGGTAGAATTTAATGAAAATTTGGGTGGATTTAGTTCATAGTGCATTATTTACATCCTGCAAGTTTTAAAGTCCTGTGATCAAAACTCGCGGAAATGGAGTCGAAAGAACAGCTCGTGCGTGATAAAATCTTGCGCATTCATCACGAGAGCAAGGATCTCTCGCATCGTTCCATCGCTAAAACGGTGTCGCGAGTGATTAAGCGGTTCGAAGAACGGTTGAACACCGATCGGAAGCCCAGAAGTGAAGGAAAAAGTATTCCGTACAACACCAAAAATCACAACCGCGTAGTTGGGGCCTTCAACCAAAATCCGAACGCCTCCGTTCGGGATGTGGCTAAGAAGCTGCACCTAAGCCGAAGTTTTGTCCAGAAGGCCAAAACTAAGGCTGGGCTTCGAACGTTCAAGGTACAAAAGGCCCCTAATCGCGACGAGAAGCAGAACAAGTCCGCCAAAACCCGTGCCAGGAAGTTGTACCTCAACATGCTGACGAAAGTTGAATGCTGCATCATGGACGACGAAACATATGTGAAGGCCGACTTCAAACAGATCCCCGGCAACCTGTTTTTCACGGCCAAGGATAAGTTCAGCGTTCCGGAGCATGTCCGATTTGCGAAGAAATTCCTGGTTTGGCAAGCCATCTGCACGTGCGGGAAGCGGAGTGCACCTTTCGTGATCCAGGACACGATGAACGGACAGGTGTACATAAAAGAGTGCCTCCAGAAGCGGCTGCTTCCTCTCCTGAAGGCCCACAACGTCCCAACAATCTTCTGGCCGGATTTGGCCTCATGCCACTACTCCAAGGACGTGCTGAAGTGGTATGCGGACAATAAGGTCAATTTCGTGCCGAAAATGTTCAACCCTCCCAACACTCCGGAGCTCCACCCCATCGAGAAGTACTGGGCGATTATGAAGCAGCACCTTCTTAAACGACCTAAGGTAGTGAAGACAGTCGAGGAACTGAAGAAAGTATGGGTTTACATGCAAAAAACGGTTGATTCACAGGTTGTGCAGAATCTTATGGCCGGGGTTAAGGCCAAGGTGCGGGCATTTGCGTATGGACTGTAAATAAAATACGAGTAAAATGGTAAAATGAAGTTTAATAGTTATTTCTCAATCCCTGAAAATTTGATGGCAATCGGATGAAAACTCGAATTTTGCGAATCAATTTTGTGTGTGGCAATTTCATCGTGGACACCCTTTAGCCAACTAATTTTTCTTATCATTTCTAGTTACAGATATTCCACGAAATAGCTCACACTTTCTGTGATCGTTTTAAGTCCTTGACAGTCAGACTCGCTTCGGAGACAACACCATTGATCTCCACATCTCGGTAGGGAATGTAGATATAATACGCGATGTTGAATAAATCGTTCTTATTTGATCATACTTGCTATTTCATCTTATTTGCTTCTTATTTGCTACTTCAGAGAACATCGAAACATAACATCGGTTGCAGTCCTCGCGAACTGACGAAGACGACGCAGCAAAAGCAAAACAGTTCAGTTTCACAGCACGGCTATCTGCGATCGAAGATTCATAGGCATTACGGTACTTAAACATTCAACTTAATACAGTGACAAAAAAAATATTACCGTAGTATTTCTTCACACATTTTTATTGCAACTTCTATCCGCTAGGTAATGGCCTTTCAACGAAGTATATGGATAAAGAGACGCTCCAATCATTGCGCACTATGTTTGACAATAAAGATTCGGTGAGCCAGCGGGAAACGACCAGCAAGTTCAAGTTCGAAGTTGTAAGACTCTGAAAAAATAGGGAACAGTTTGTTGAAACAAAATCAGATCCCCAGAGTACACGAACGAACAAATCAAAATTGTGTAATCCCAGTGCCATTGGATGATCCAGCAATATGGTGGGAAGTCTTTCGTTGTAGACGACGAAACCTACTTTCCTATGCCAAGTCCCAGATGCTCGAAGACAACGTTCCTGCGCCAAAGAAAAATCTACATTTCCTTCGAAGGTGAAGAACAAATTCACGCGCAAGTTTGTACAAAAATGATGCTATACATTGCAGTTTAAATATAAAGTTGTGAAGATTACACCAAACAAATTAAATTTGGACCGTAATCTTTACGACACTTTTCAAGTTAATGTAATATTTCAAGACGATGTAAATGTTCGATAGATGTCAAATTATGCTTGAAACGAATGCTTGATAGAAAATGAATTTCCGTGACTGTATATTTTTCCCCAACTTGATAAGCATGGTTGGTTTCTTGATTATCGAAATTTTCAGCACTGGACGGTTCATCTAACGCCGTATATCAAAATACAAAAGTTGTAATGCAACTTTGCATGATTTGTTTCATTTCTCTTAATGGATCGTAAATTGGAGAAAAAAATGCAACATTGGTCGTAGGCAAAAAGCAACATCAATTCGCTTCAATGTGTGAGTTAGGTTGTGCAGTGTATTAGTGGAGTGTATGAGATTGTAGTCCGGAAATTCAATGGCTCACTGAGAAAACTATCACGATTTTCAACTGTGATTCAAAACCGAAGCCGCCGGCTTCATGGCTCTAGATCGTAACCGTTCAGCCACTTTTATAAGATGAAATTATTGGAATTAAAGCCCAACAATTGCTTCCATAGTCTCACACACACACACACATTTGCATGGTTTTGTTTATTTCATAATGAAGGGCAAACTAGAAGAGCGGGACATCGGAGTGCGACGAGAGAAAATAAAAATAGAACACTTGACAGCGGAATTCTAACAGTGACCAATAGCGTTGCGGCATTCTGTGGTATTGTCTCACCCATATTGTTCTTGACGGTTGAACAAAGACGTAACGGTTGCTCCGACTTTCGAGGCACTAAACACAGCGATACATTTGTTTCGAGAAATATGTGTGCTGCCTGCCGCTTGAACACACCTGCATGGCTTCGTTTATACCACAAAACGCTTTGTGGATCACGGTGGGTTAAATAACTCCTGCCTTGATGTGTGATGAATATATTACTTCTGAGCAGAAAAATTAGATTTGGCAATCACCGACGGCATGCTAGTGTGCAAATAGAAGCCGATTTAAAAATGTGCATTTCAGTTTACTGCCGCAGGAATCAAAAGAAAGTTCACACGTCGATAACGGCCAAGAGTCGAGTTATTACTGAAGCGCTTATGATACGAACAAGAGAGAAGTGACTGTTTCAGTTTCCATGAATGGTCTTATAATTTAAGGGGGGGACCTCATTTAGAACTATAAAAAAAAAAACGATTTTTTTTTTTCGAAATCTACCAAACAAAGTGTTTGCAGAAAATTCTCATACCGTTCCTTCCGAAACATCACTCAGCTGGAGACCGGACAAGGACAAGGCATCATCACACTACGCGAAGAAGACGCTTGAACCAAAATATACCACCTGTGACAGAACATTGGAATCTGACAAATCTGCCGCAATGTCGTCCTATCGAGGATTTTTTGGTCTATTGAGCTCCACTGTATACAAGGGTAATTGGAAGGCCAAAGACAAGAAGCAACTCATCGACAGGATAAGAAAGATCATCAGGAAAGTTGATGTCCACCGGTCATGTGCTGTGCCGCACGGTGGACCACAGACCAAATGCTAATATATTCACCAAGCTTAGTTCGAAGACTACAGTCAACTATTTATATTAAATAAATCATATTGAACTGAACTTCTTTGTTGTCTCGAACCTTTCACGCCATTCGCGCTATTTGGTGGTGACCTATTTGTACGACCAATCAGGCTTTGCTTGCCGCATGTCCTTTGAAGCACTTCCATAGTACTTTTTTGCCATTCTAATGTAGAAAGTTTAGTATGTGGCAAGCAAATTGATACGCTTATTCTTCAGGCCAGTCGAATGACTTTCCGATCCGACAATATTTTCACATGCATTGTGAACCAATCACTTGACCTATGAATTGGAAAATCGACTATGCTACAGGCTACTAGATACCGCCTTAAAAACGGTCTTCACAAAAAAAAAAAAACATTCAGGATTTTCACCGTGCACATGTTTTGCATCGAATACATCGCTTCGATCGCATCGTTTGACTTCATTCGTTTGCTTTGTTACCAATGTGAATCGTCTGTGAATCGAAGTGATGTCGAATACAACGGAACCATATTAATGCGAGTGATGAATCGCAGATGAGAAAGGAAATACAAAAAAAGAGCATGTCATTCTCTGAGCAACGATGCTCACGCATGACGAAATGAGAGCCTACTACGGCCGCATTTGATCACTGATGAGCAGCTTGACTGGTGATAACGGTCAAATTTGGGTAAATCAGCAACCTTGTCGCGTATCTTTAATCGCTGGTCTACCTACCTACAAGTCCAGATTGTGGATTCTTGTTCCAAACTTAAGCCGAAACTCGTCAGCATGTCGGTTCGCCGGTTAGATAAATTTTCTGAAGTTTAGCATAGAAAACAATTTTTTTTTTTCAGAAGTTCAGGGAAGTGAAGGGAACATTGTTTTAGAAGTTTGGAAAAATATTAAAGAAGTTTTCGAGAATTCTTTCAAAGTTCAGAAAATCCTCGAAAAATTCAAAACAATAATCCCCAATTGAGTTAAAAATTAGCACAGAGGATCAGAAAAGGTCGGAGATTTGACCAGAAAGCCAGAAAACTTCATGATAAAATCAATGAAAAGAGATCGATTACTGTACACATTTTAATAAATAACTTTCTCCGAAAATTTTTCAACTCGCAATTTAAAGACAGGTTTTCTGAATAACTCAAGCATTGATGTAATTGACGTTTTGTCAAGCGTGAACATTGAACACACTTGTCCGTCGAATGTCAAAACTTAGGTGATGGAAGTCCTGAATTATTTCGTGATGTAATATTTCAATGATATTTTGAAATCTTTCATTATTGCAGTTGACAGTGGAGTTGGGTTGCCGACTCGATCAGATTCAGTCGGCTTCTGTAATGTGCAATTTTGCTCGACTCGACTTCTATAATTCTCAAGTACTTTTTCAAACAGACGTATCTGATTTTGTAAACAAAGAGGAGAAGTAAGATTCAAACGTTAAATTCTTGAAACCCTTTGCACTTTCATGCAATGTAGGGCCACCAACACAAGGAATAACATTTCCCCAACATGATGGTGATGCTACTTTCCGTGAGGGTGCTGAGAGTTTTTAGAAATTTTTGTTTGAATCTTACTTCCCCTCTTTGTTTACAAAATCAGATACGTCTGTTTGAAAAAGTACTCGAGAATTGACCCCTTTGTAACAAGCTAGTTGCTTGGATAGTTTTTGGTCACCCAAACACACAGACATTTTCAAACTTGTCTACAAAATATGACTTGCATACCTAGATTGGTGACGCTGTTTTTTTCTTAGCATTTAAAAGCTTATCGGTTTCACAATCAGATTATTGCTTGCTTTTAACGTAGTGTTCTAAATGCAATCCCACAGTTGTTGATTGAAAGCTTTCGATGCCAATACCAACTTTGCATCAAGATGATAGTGTGGCAATTACAATCCTCGACCAGAGTAGTAATTGAACCTTCAGCCACCTCCAGCATGGTGTTGATTTGTAGTTGCGTCTTGACCAAATTATACAAGGGAGAACCCATTGTTATGTTGCTAAAGTTTTTCTTACCATCTATACGTCTTCTCTACAGAATATTGTATTATTTCGATCATTCGAAGTTTAATATTTTGAATACTACTAGAATATCACCAGGGATGATTATGTGTTTTGTTTGAATGGAACAAATTGATAAGATTTATTCAAATGACGCTTTTAAGAAACACCACCTGTTCAAAATTTAGCGATATTCAGAGCTTTTTCCGCTCGCACACAAACCTTCGCTTCGACGAACAAACCACGTCGTTCCAGCCCCAATTGAAGTTCTTTGCTTTTTCGTACCACAGATGGACACAGTGCTCCTGGCCATCCTTGTTATCCGGCTTGCCTGGCAGCCAGTTCGAATACTCCACCGGCTGTCCATTGGCATTCCACACGAAATGTCCTTCCTTCGTTTGATCGCTGGCGCCGATCCACAGCTCCACCTTGCCCGTGTTGAAGGCATCTAACTTTTTCGCCAAGCTTTCGATCTTCATTTGCTTCCCTTCGCTGTTGACCACCGCCAGCTTCCACCCGTTTCTGGCACAGTATTCGACGGCTCCGTTCCAAGTTTGCTGTTATAAAAATGGTTTGAGGATTGGAAAACAAGCATTTTGAGTTATCTGCTGGGTACAAACCACAATGGTGGGAAAGCAAAACTTGTTGATTTTGTCACATTTCTCTTGACTGATAACTGAGCCGATTAGAGCAAGTGTCACCACTGCAACCAACGCGTGTTGCATCTTGAGTTAAACAACTGTTAAATGTAGAAGCCTTAATAATTCTAACAAGCTTTTATAGCCATGAATGAACATGCTGACAGCTGTGAGTCATTACTCAAAATGACACTGATGGATGTGGAAATACATAAAGAGATTAATTAGCAAATCAATATGGGTGATATAAGATTATTAGTTTCAATCAAATAAACAGATATTTAACACCTTTGTCAAGCTACCAAGTAGGTATATCGAAATTCAGTCAGGAAAGATGCAACTTCTAAGGAAAATGATGCTGAAATTTTCTCCGGTCTGATCTAGATTTTTTTTGGGTTTTCTGTGAAGTTCTCTGATAATTATACAAATTCAAAGATATATATTCTTTCCTTTTTTTGGAATGCCACAAAAGAAAAAGCATCTTAGTTAATTATTGGCACAAATCTAGTGTCCTTCTCGTGCCACTCGGCATTAATTCTTCTATGAAAACAAACAATTTTATCCGGTTCAGCAGAAATAAAAAAATAAACCAAGAAATGCATTAAGAGAACAGAGGAGAATGAATCATGCAGAAGCGGAGAAACCACTGCCCACTGAAATGAAGACACCGTGCCTAATTTACTCTGACTGAAATCATTAATTCATAAGAGAATTATTCCAGTCCTGAGTTTCTAGCACTTTCGTTGTGCTCTACGCTTTGACAGTTCTTTCTAATCCAAGGTGGCGTGTGAGCAATCTTGAAGCTAAAGGTCAGCCGGAGCACGTTTCTTCGGGTTCCTTATCAGCAAAATGGGTGGGTGTGCGGCTCGTGTTTTCGTTGTTGAACTAAGCAAAACGCACCATTTTCAGACGGGGATTTCGTTTTGCCTTAGGATTGGTCAATAGCTACGGATGTTTGTTTGGGTGGGATCGTGCTTTTCGATTGCATGGCAGCCAATACTAGCTTATTTTAACTTTTCAATGTCATTTTGAATTTATTGGCTTACACATAAATTTCTAGAGCAAATTTTCAATAGGCCTTAAGTGACACATTGCAATCATCAAGGAAATCAATGTAGAAGTTTTGGAAATTAGTTTGAATTCCTAATTTTGAACCAAGCTGTAATATTTGATGCAAATATGTGAAATCAACAAAGTTGAGCGAGGTTTCGCTTTACATCAATGAAGATTTCCATTTAGTTGAATTCCAGCTCGGTTTGTTCGATAAATTCCATTTATTAAAAGGCTATAAGTCCTTAACTTTAGTTAAGGAAAATACGATCACATTATAAGTCGTTCGGAAAGTTATCACGTGACATCCACCAGGTGGTTTACGTCGTGTCGCAAAATAATATGTCACATTCGTCATTTAAGTCAAACTGACAAAGCGATGAATGCGAGAAGAGTTACTTATGGAGTAGTTTGTGACTTAAGCCAATTTTGTTGCATACTATATAGCAGCAATTCACTGCCATCCATATTATGTTTTGTATAATTAATATTGAAGAGTACCCAAGCTATTATTCCATGAAAAAACATCATTTTTGTTTACATTTTTACTTACGACCTATAGAAAATTTGCTCTGGATTGGTGTCTTGATATTTGGAACCTAATGTTTATCGCAATCAGCTTATTGCTTGATCTAAACTTGTACTGGTAATGTTCTTTCACAGTTGTTTACTTAGAAATTCCGATACTGTTGAATATATCTAAATTTAGTTTATGAATTAGTCTAACGTTCACAGTTCAACATGACACAATTGTCTTCGTCTGAGAGTAGAGAACGAGTGAGAATTTCATTCCGATTTCGATGGTAGACGATGGTTGCTCTAGAATAGGCAGATGAAGAACAGTTCAAATTGTTTGTAAATAGTCAGTATCGAAATACACATCGAATCTTCAACACATTTCGTTTTAGTGTTTTACTTCTGGTCATTTGATGACAATTGGGTTTTACGTTGGCATTCTCAGACTTGTGCGCGTGTGATCTCGATTGGGAAATCGGCCAAATCCTCCCGTTTAAAAGTGCTAGCACACATTGCATAGGTAAGTAAGATAACGTAAACAAAGTAAACGTAAGTAAACGATTGATGTGGGATCCAGGGTTGCCATATGCACAGATTTATCCAGATTTACACAGATTTTTTCATTTTTTTCATAAAGATATCTGTACTTAAAGATTACAGATTTTTAAGATTAATCAAGATTTTTTAGATTTTTATCAATTGTTTTTCCATTAAAAATCCATGAATTTGAAAAAAAAATCCATAAAATTGAATTTTATTATCCAACTTTTTACCAATTATACTTTCAGTCTGCTGTTTAAAGCCCCTGAAGTAAAATAAAACAATTTGACACTGGCTCTACAGTGACAAATGAAAATCTGGAAGTGAGGTTGGTTGTGTACTTCAAAATGATTTCTCCATTAATTTTACTAGAAATTTTGTTGGAATTTCCCAAACTTTTAAGACATTTCTTGAGATATTTCTTCTGGCGTTGCTGTAGGTATTCTTCAGGAGTTTGTAGGAACTCTTCCGGGGATCCTTTCAGGAGTTTCTTCTGGCATTTTATCGGTAGTTTTCCAAAACATTATTATGATATATTTTTTCTAGGAACACCTGAGCTTGAGATTGGTGGATTGGATTTTTGTTTTTATTCGCCCACCCTGGATGCGATTCATCAAAACGTAAAGATATAGAAGTACGTGGTTGTGTGTGTGTGTGTGTGTGTGTGTGTTGGCAGTAGTTTGCATCGCATCAGCGGCAGTAACAACACCAATGAGGTCTATAGGTATAGACCTCATTGCAACCACACAACGGTATAATGTAGCGCGACGTCGGCGGCAGTAGCACCTCGTCGCGCGTCACGTTGTTTTGCGTCGCGGATTACTAGTGTGCGTGTGCAATTAGTTCCGGTAAGCTGAAAATAGAAGTGTATTGAGTGTCGTGGGATCGCGCCGTGCCCGCGATTCATTTAAAAAATGGCATACAATCAATTGCGCTGTTGTGTGTTGGTGATTCTCCCTCGAGCGAACTCAGGTCCAAAGTGTCGTCGTTCGCGGGTATTGTGGGGGAAGATATGTATCTAGAACTAGATTTTAGAGAAAAATACCACAACCGTGCCAAAGTGAATTTTGATTCGGTGTTCAGGATTAGTTTGTAAATGATTCAGTGCAAGAAGAGTGTATTAGACACACATATCATGTTACTACTGGAAGGATTCCGACACGTCGGCGACGGACGCACAGTGGCACAATTCTGAAAAAAGACGGTCAAAACATTTACACCCTTTTGTCATCATTTTTCGAGTAGGTGTCTTCAGAAGAGTTGCTCAAAATGTTATTCCGCATCTTTTAAAAAACACGCCTAACCTTTCATAAGGGTTTAATTACACTTTCAAATTCAAACTTTTTCCAACACCGAGATAACGGGTTGTCATCTTCGACAAAGTTGTAGAGCAGGTAATTTTAAGAAAAGTTGCTCAAGACACTAAGTTTCTAGAGCCTAACATTAAAGAGATATAAACGGTTTTCTTTCAGCACTACCTTAAAACTGGTACAAAGATTTTTCTGGGTAACCTTCAGTATCAAACGCTGAAAATTTCAGAAGTACTAGTTCATTAGATAATCTTTCAAATATAATCGGTTTGAGACCATGCCAGCACCTGCCCAGCTTTCTTCAAGTTTGTTGAGCATTACGTCACATACTGTTGCTATTCATACCAATTCAAAATAAGGATTTACTAGGTACCCTTTAGTACCCAACGCTGAAAATTTCAGGATTACTAGTTCATAAGATACTCTTCCAAATAAAATTAATTTAAGACCCCGCCAAGACCCGCATATTTTTTTTTAGTTTCTTGAACATTACGTTACATGTGAAATATAAATTGTCTAATAACCTGTATTATTTCAAACTGACGTTTTACTAGGTACCCTTCAGTATCCAACGCTGAAAATTTCAGGAATAGTTTTTCACAAGATGATCTTTCAAATACAATCTGCTTTAGACCCCGCCAGGACCCGCCCACCCTTTTTGAGGCGGTTGATTATGACGTCAAACAGACACTTAACGGAATTGCATCCGTGGGCGGTCAATCATGCTCTATGGTCATGCTCAAGTTTAAAGCAGAGATTTTTTGCCAAGATGTTCTGTAGTTAAACACAGAAAAAAAAGGTTTTTTGGGCAAAAATTAAAGATAAGAACGAAGAATAACGTGGCAACCTTTGTGGGATCGTCTGTTAGTCTGGTGCGTGTGGTCGCTGTGTTCAGGTGTGTTTCTAGTGATGTATGGTGCGGAGTAGTCTTTGCAAATGGCGACGAGGATTAAAATCGGTAGTTTGAAAAAATTCTCTATTTATGGAAGGAAATGAAAGGCATTAGAGAGCGTTTTCGTGTGGACGATTCATCTTAATATATTCCACACATAAAAAAAATGTCGGATTACTGCGATGATTGTATTATTCGAATATAATATTGGATGAGCTGGGTGTATATTTGCTTATGTTAGTATGTTTTATTTCTATTTTTTCCTCGAAACAGCTGCAGCTGTTATGCTGGCATTCAAAATCGATTCCGATCCACGAACTAATTGGCTTAAGTGGAGAAAATCTTTCAAGTGAATCATTGCTGCAAATGGAGCAAAAAACGACGTTGAATTTATAGCTAGTATTGGGAGGAATTGAGCTTCAGATGTATTATGACACGATTGACATAATTCAGGTTCCAACTGAGGAAGGCAGTCTAAAGTTGAAGATGCTTAAATATTGGCGGAGGTATGATGATTGGTAGATCAATGGAAGAGGTGCACACAGAGTACGTACAGTGACCGGAAAAGGCTTCTACAAGATTATACTTAAAAGAGTTGTCCATCTTGTAGTGACAGTTTCGTAGTTCCTAACTTTAGCTTGGTCCGTTGTCCTCGATATCGCTTTTGGTTCCGGTGCAAAAAAATGATGGGAAAATTAAAAGGAAAAACAATAATATGCCTAATACAGGTTTACCTCAAAAGTACGTACATCAACTTTCTCACTTCAAATCGCAATTGCATAAAAACTACAGATTGAATCAATCTGAAATCGTATTTTTTTTTGTTCTATAAGATTAAAGATACAGTCAGTAGTCTCTAGGCAATTTCGTTAGAGTTTCAAGAAAGTTTAGGTACCTTGTATCGAGATATACCTGTATCGATGCTACATTGCGTCAATCCACAAAGTTTGATGCTCGGAATCAATTCTGTTCCGGAGGTATTCCCAAAAGCTATGGAAAATTTATTTCGTGGCCTTGTGGTTTTTATAGGTGTTTCTTAAGTAACATTCTTGGGTCACATTATTTCCACCTCAGGTAGAAGACCGACTGAAGATAAAATTCAAGCCATATTAAACCTGCGCCCACTAAGAATGTGACTGAGCTAAAATGTTCAATGGGAATGATCAACTCTGTCGGGGAATGTATTCCAAATCAAGCAATGTTGACCTCGAATATGCGACAACTTTTTATTAAGGGTGCCCCATTCGTCTGGAACTAACCGCACAATCACGAACTAGACGAAATTAAGTTCATATTAGGCAGGGTACACAGAAAAAAATAATCAATTTGAATAGGCGTTTAAAATTTTCCCTGGTTTAATTCCAAACAGAGGAGGCGTAAACAACGAAATTGTTTGCAATCTTTCATGCGCCATGCAGCAATGTTTACAACCTTTCATACCACAGGCTAAATTCTTGCGTTATCTTGCTCAAATATACATGAAACATCCGATTGTTTCTGCCAAATCTAACATTCCATTTATGTGCATTAAATAATGCAGAAAATTCAATGTTTCTTTTTATCTGTCTAGAATCTTCGGGATTCTATGATCTGAAAGATGAAACTCTGACGCTAGTCCTGTCGGTGTCGGTAGCATTCTTATTCAGGTCAAAGACGGAAACTCTCGAGCAGTATACACTAAGAGTGAGACTCAGCCACGGATCTTGCTGGAAATCACTCGGAACACCAGCTCAACGAGAAACACGTCTTACCTATCTGACTGCTTGCGAACGAAAGAGGTCGATCTTAGTGTTGCGTCATTAGGCTGATGCAAATTAGGCTTAGGGGAGCAAACATTTCGAAATTTGCATCAGCCTATTGAGTCATCTCATTGATCGTCAGGGCTCTAGTCGGAGCAAACGTTAGTGGGTGCTAGTGTGCGTTCTATCGCATCAGTCAGTATCATACCCTTCAGTTTTATTCTAATAAGAAACGTGGTTTCACATAATGTTGTCTTGCCCATATCCCATAATAAGGACTTTTTACACGGTTTTTTGTTTTACACGGTTTGTTTCCAGCGATAACTCGAGAACGAAGAACCACACCTCATTCGTTTCCATTTTCCGTTTTGGACAAAAAATAATCATATGGAGTCTTTAAAAAAACAAAACAAGTTTATGGTAAAAAAACCCGCATTAATCCACCGATGGTGAGACTGAACCCTTCTTACACTTCACCAGAATTACGAACTCAAATGTGGCCAATATGGTACTGGATACATTTTTTCATCAGAAATTTCAAGAAGATCCAGGAATATTCAAACATTTAGTTTATAAAATGAACTATTTGTCAATCCTGAACATATTGTTTATCGAAGTGATTAAAATATTGACATTAATAGTGTTTAACGACCTATTATATAAAATAAAAATTTACACAAATATTAGAAATTTCGTATATTTAGTCAACAGAATGAATTTTGATTATCAATACGGAATCAAGATGCTTAATGAATACTTAAAACTTAATCGTCAAAATTGTGTAGTTATAGTGAATGGAAACTTTGTGTAATTTTCGAATATACTCGTTGCAATTCAAAACCACTCGAGCCAATCGATCCTGAATTCTATAGAGTCGCTTAGTGTGGCTAGTCCGCTGTATGTGCTATACAGTGCCCCAGATTTGACACAATAGAATGCAATCGGCATCGATGGGTGTGAGTGGTACTGTTTGGTTTTGAACTGCAACGAGTATATTTTCATCTCACAATTCGTTGCTCTCGTTCTCTCAGGTATTGTTTTGGTCATATCTCCATGAAGGATTATCCAATCATAATGAATTTTTGACCAGGTATTTGGAGATTTTATAGCTTTGATTTGGCTCCAACAAAACAACATCGGTTCACAAATAGCTCAGTATGTAATCGGAGACTAAACTGTTTGATTACTATTATAATAGGCCGTCAAGTACTTTTCGTTCATATCTTCGTAACGAAATGTCCGAAAGAAAAAA
>JASCZW010013411.1:0-25682 GCA_034211315.2 Aedes japonicus
ATGTGCCAGTTCGAGATATTTTGGCTGTACGTGATTTAGCGTATATGAAACTAATTTATGAGTTCTTAACTAGCATTAGCCTTAGATTGTAGATTCCTGCATTCTACTCCTGAGCCGCTTTTCCATAATGGCTAGACGCCAAATCAGGCCAAAACAACACAGAGCTCGTGGGCTTTTGGATGAATTTGCAGAAACTCGTTGACGTAGACTTGTTGCTTGTTCGTACCGGTAGTTATGACGATTTTGCTTTTCAAACCACAACTACAAATAGCCGGCCGAACCATGTACTTTTTAGAGAACTTCGACAAATTGTTGGCCTTGAAATGATCGTGAACCTTGCCACGTTGTAATGCGGTATAAAACACAACCCGGATAAAAATAACCATACAATTACAGTACAATAATGTAAAATAACATTAAAATCTATTTCCAACCATGAATCGTATTGTTCACGTATCAGATAAATGAAAAATGCATATCGTCATTGCAATAGAGTTACTATTCACTCCATATGCTAGCATTTTCAACAATTGTGAAACAATACAATTAATAGTAATTGACTCAGATTTGATCGGAAAAAAAGTTTTTTTTTTCTATAGGGGAAGGTCCATTAATTATGTCACGCAGTAAGGGGGGAGGGAGGGTGTGGAAAAACGTGACAATGCATACAAATAAATTGAAGATCCATACAAAAAACGTCACAGGGAGGGGGGGGTTGGTTTATAAAAAGTCACTTTTTGCGTGACATAATTAATGGACTTTCCTTAGTTAACATACATAACAATACATAACAAGCCCTTTTCTATTGTCGATGTCTCAATAAACATTAGATTCTATTGCAGAAACAAAAACTCCTATTGTCATCTTATATTTGCGAACAATACTTTGAAATGTACATACTATAGATTCTAAGGCTTGCTTCATTTAGAATTGGAACAAACTTTTGCTCATATTGTGGCGCTCCTGGTGAACGTGTCGGGAATTTGGTCAGCTTCACGTATGTATTTTTGACATTCCGCAAATCGACTGTACTTTGTAAACAATCAACATGGAAGCCGAAAGAAGGGAAAAAATTGTGCACAGTTATTTGGAAAATCCATTGTGGTCTGTATCTAGGCTAGCTAAACAGCTGAAATTGCCCAGAAATACCGTATGGCGCGTTATCAAACGGTATAAGGAAACATTGACGACGATTCGGAAGCCTCAAGCCAATCGTCGGAGTGGAACTGTCGACCGGAAACTGCGTGGTAAGATTTTGAAGACGATTTAGAGGAATCCCAATCTGTCGGACCGTGATTTGGCCAGAAAATTCGGTGCTGCCCATAGTACCGTGAGGAGAACTCGACTCCGGGAAGGAATCAAGTCGTATCGAGCTAGCAAACAGCCAAATCGGACCATAAAACAGAATAGTGTGGCCAAAATCCGTGCTCGGAAGCTATACGACCAGGTGCTGACCAAGTTCGACAGGTGTCTTCTGATGGACGATGAAACCTATGTCAAGGCTGACTTCGGGCAAATCCCAGGTCAAAAATTTTACTTGGCAACGGCTCGGGGGGATGTTCCAGCCAAATTAAAAATTTGTTTTTGCCGACAAATTTGCACGAAAATTCAAGATTTGGCAGGGCATTTGCAGCTGTGGCAAAAAAAAACGAAAGTTTTTGTTACAAATAAGACAATGACGTCGGAACTATACCAAAAAGAGTGTCTCAAAAAACGAATTTTGCCATTCATTCGATCCCACGACCATTCCGTAATGTTTTGGTCAGATTTGGCAAGCTGTCATTACAGCAAAGTCGGTCAAGAATGGTATGCAGAGAAAGGGGTCCAGATTGTTCCAAAAAACCTTAACCCACCCAACTGCCCCCAGTTCCGCCCTATTGAGAAATACTGGGCAATCATGAAGAGGAGACTCAAGGCAAAGGGAAAGGTTGTCAAAGACATCAATCAGATGAAGACCTGGTGGAATAAGATAGCTAAAACGATGGACGAAGAAGGTGTGCGCCGCCAAATGAGTCGTGTTACAGGAAAAATTCGAGAATTCCTTCGAAACCGTTACGAATAATTTTATCCGTATTTTTTCTTAAAAGTATGAAGAAAACGCTACATTTGTATAAAAAAGATCTTGAATTCAATTATAAATAACTGAAATACAGGCAATTGTTTTTGTTCCAATTCTATCTGAAGCAAGCTTTATTGTATAGTTACATACAATATATTCAATTGTAAATCTATGAGAATTTTTTTTTTTTGGGAAGACCAGGAAGCTGTTTGATGTCTGCTTTGATGTTTGTTTCATCATCTATAACCACGCAGTCAAATTTTGACAGCTATTTGTCATACAGCTTACGCGCTCTTTTTTTCGAACTGGTTTCCTGCTTTTTGTTCCTGTTTGGGGTTTTTATTATCTTAAACGACCAATATTCTTCTGCTTTTTTCACTTTTTGAACGAAAGAATGCGATGTTTTGACATTTTAGCCACATCTCGGATGGAAAGGTTCGGGTTTTGCCTAGTCAGCCGAAGCACTGTATCCCGCTGTGTTTGAAGTTGTCATTCTGCTTGCCGTCAGATCTTGGTTTCCGATCGAGACTCAACCGATCCCGGAAGCATTCCAAAACGCTATTTACTGTTGAACGAGGGACTCCGAGTGATTTTGCTATGTCATGATGCGATATAAAGGGTGTTTCGATTAAAATTTGGTCGACTCAAACTTGACGCATTTTCTTTTATAGTGAATTAAATAATGTTGCACACCCCTCATTTTGTAAATGTATGCGTGTGACATCATGCTTCTATTTCGATTTTGAGATTAACACTTCAGAATATCCAAAATAACTCTCACGCCAAGTTAGCGAAATTGTTGAATATGGCTAAATCAACTGTTACCAACGTATAAAAAGTGTTCGGTGAACGTTTGTCGACAGCCAGGAAAGCTGGATCGGGGAGAAAGCTCGATGCCACAGTGACCACAAAAAGATTTTCCCGCTGTTTCGAGCAGAACCCAACCTCTCCGTCCGAGATGTCGCAAAGAAGCTAGGAGAGGCGCCTTCAACCGTGGATAGAGCTTTAAAACGAGCTGGACTGTCGCCTTACAAGAAAGTGGTGACTCCAAATCGCGAAGATAAACAAAACACGTTGGCAAAAACACGATCGCGAAAGTTGTACACGACGATGTTGCCGAAGTTTGATTGCGTGGTACAGGACGATGAAACTTAAGTCATGGCAGACTTTGAACAGCTTCCTAGACAGGAATTGTATACGACAACCGGATGGGGAAAGGCTGCAGATGTTTTCAAGCACATGAAACTGCCGAAGTTCGCGAAAAAATATCTGGTGTGGAAGGCCATCTGTTCCTGTTGTTTACCGGAACCGTCAACTAGGAAATTTATCTGAACGACTGCCTACAAAAACGTCTACTGCCTTTCCTAGAGCGTCACAATCGTTCCGTTCTATATAGGCCGAACCTGGCATCTTGCCATTACGAAAAAAAGGCCACGGAGTGGTATGCTGCCAACAACACCAACGTGGTGCCCAAGGACAAGAACCCTCCCAACAGGCCAGAGCTCTGCCCAATCGACCAATATTGGGCCATCGTCGAGCGGAACCTAAAGGAGACTAAAAAGGCTGTTATGAGCGAGAAACAGTTCAAGGCAAACTGGCGTTCTGTGGAGAATAAATTGGACAAGGAAACCTGTATGTGACTCTCAAGGCTAAATGTGATGTTCCCGAGCACCTCCAGACACATAAGATGTCGAAGTTTACCAAAAAGTTCTTAATTTGGCAAGCGATTTGTACTTGCGGAGAGCGGAGTACACCTTTCGTTACCGGAAGCACCATTAATGGACAGGTGTATTTGAAAGAGTGTGTCCAAAAGCGGCTTCTTCCTCTCCTGAAGGTTTGCTACGGTCCAACGATCTTCTGGCCGGACTTTGCATCATGCTACTACACAAAGGACGTGCTTCCCAAAATATCACCAGAAACATCTTATTTGACAAGAATATAAGAACTTTGTTGTAAAGAAGTCGTGAGGATGAAATACCAAACATGTCTGGTCTTGAAAAAGTTTAGAAAATGTTTTCCCACACATATTTGTTTTAAACGTGGTAGCAGAACAGCAAACACATTTGTGTTCTATTTTTGTTTGATCCACTTAGATTTTACTCATTGAAAATAACGATGTTGACTGCTTTGCGTCTCTTTTGAGAAGCCATACTTTTGACTGATTTTGGGTAGTTTGGAAATAGCGTGCATGCTATTAGTTTGTAAATATGTTGATAGTTTGCACTCAATATGAACTTTAAGCATGTTTTTAACATCCTAATGCAATAGTGAAATTATTCAGAATAGATTGTGGATCCAATACAACGACGGCTAAAAACATGTACAAACCGTTTATTTGAAATACTGGAATAAAAAAAAACACAGAATGTAAGATTTTGGCACCACTCACTGATTCAAATAGAAGCCAAATTAAGCATAGTGGTTTGTTCAAATATTACGTAAAGCAACAGTTTAGAAGGTTGTTTGTTATTTGTTATAAATTGCTACGCTTAATTTGTGAGGTACTCTTTTGAGATGAAGTAGCTCACAACAAAAAAACAACAAAAAAATTGCTTTTGTATTTGTATTTTCCTTCATACTGGCATTAAGAGAACTTGTTTGTCATGGTAAAGGAGGGCGGTGCAAGAGACAGTTGTTATATTCTGTTAAAAGGGAAGGCGGGGTTTAAAAAAATGTCGTTATTGAATATATAAATAACCCTATATTTCGAAATTCATTTATGCAAAACATGCTTCATTGTGAATCCTAGAAAGTATGAGCTGTTTAGTGGAATACCTGTAAGGGAAGGTCCATTAATTACGTCACGCAGTAGGGGGAGAGGGGGATTCGAGAAAACGTGACGATCCATACAAAAAAATTGAAGGTCAAAATCAATACTTGGAATTAGAAAAATTGAAGTCCATATCAAGTATTAGTATTTTCCATTTAATTCCAACTACCTTTATTACACTGGAAAGTTAATTTTTAGCTTATATTACAAAATCGAACGTGATACTCACAAATCCATTCGTTGTTTTCTAACTGTAAAACTTATTTGTTCTTTTTATGAAGATACATTCTATAATTAATGGCACACGCGCAACTGTCAAAAGCACGAAGCTTTTGTTGACACAGAAAGAACATTCGCACATTGTACTGAAAACAATACAAAGAGCTACGAATATTTGGTCACAGATTAAAAAGAACCGTCTCTCTGGTGGTTGCATGAAGGACTGACAGATCTACTTTATCGACTCAAATGTTATTGACAAAAAAGCGCAACCACGTGGAGCTGTCCAGCGTTTTTAATGTATCTGACATGGGGTTCGAACTTGAATGATGTGTAAAGTGCTGATTCTGAGTTTGTGGTTGATCTCACTAGGCCACGCTGACTCGTAAGAAGATATATGATGAATGAGCATGAAGTTATAGCTCTCGACAGCGCTTTAATTTTTATTTTGGTTAGCTTAAATTATTCTCGCCCATACCAGCAGGAACACAATCATGCATGGGTACGGTATAAAAGAGAAACAGCGATTATTGGTCATCACGAAATTCATTTCAGTGCATTTTAAATAAAGGTGTAATGATATCATTTCACTAGATAAAAACCTTATGAACGTTTCATACAATAGACGAGACATTTGTTCTATGTACAAAATCCATGTTTACGAAACGCGTGAAAGCGACTTTACGAAAATAAATTATCAGTGTACATATAGTTGACAGATACGCGTATTCCGTCTACAATGAGCAGACTTCTTCAGTGTCGTGTACTTATAACTCGACTTAGTACATGACACTGAAGAAGTCTGCACATTGAAGACGATATACGCGTATCTGTCAAGATAAGTAATAGAGGTAGTTGGAATTAAATGGAATATACTAATTTTTCTTCTCATTTCTAGTTGCAGGTATTCCACTAAACAGCTCATTTTTTTCAAGGATTCATCATTACTTGGGTTTGAGTTGAATTCCAGGTCGAAATTTTGGTCGAGCTCGGAATCCAATTTTAAGCCCAATAAAAAGTATAAATAGCTATTAACCGAATTCATTATCCAATTTAGAGTCGAATTTTTAGTCTAATTCGAATTCAACTTTGAATTCAAATTTGGGGTCGTATTTACAGTCAAATATGGCTTCGAGACCCGAGTCTAGTTTGTAGTCAAATTTGTAGTTGGCCACACCCAAATTAGTACTTGAATTCTAAGTCAAACTTAGAGTCGAATCCGGTTTTCAATTCGAGTTATGATTCAAATCGGATTAACAGTTGAATACCAGGTGTTACGAATTCTGAGATTGATTCTAGGTCAAAATCTGAGTCGAACTCGTAATCAATTTTTGAGTCGAATTAGTAGGTAATCATGAATTGAATTCTTAATCCATTTCAAAATCGGATTTTGAGTCAAATAAAGCATCGTCCGTGAAGCCAAATTAAGAGTCATGTTGGAATTGCATATTGAGGCAAGTTCAGAACCAGATTAAGAGACGAAATTTGAGTTGTATTTGAAGTGAAAATTGGATTTGTAACCCAGGTCAGTTTGAAACCCAAGTAACGTATTCTCAGCCAAATCTGTAGTCCAATTTTGAGACGAATTTGAGGTAGAATTATAAGAAGAATTTTGAGATAAACTTGTAATCAAATTCGAAAAAAAAATTTGAATTAAACTATAAAGTTTAAATGGGGGCGACCCCGGCGTAGTGGTTAACATCCATACCTCATACGCCAAAGCCACGAGTTCAAATCTCATCCCCGGACAAGTTACGAAAATATCCAAAAAAAGTATTTGAGTGACTACGACGGGAGATGAACCAGTCCAGGGCTGAAAATCTCGATAATTGAAGAAAAAAAAATTAAGGAGGTAATTATGAATTGAAGGCAAACTATGAATCCATTTTGGAGTCAAATTAAGAGTCCTATTTGGAGTCTTAATTCAAGTTGAGTCAAGAACTCGGAGTTGAATTTGGAGTCTGAAAATGATTTGAATATTGATCAATTTAGAGACGAAGTCAAATTTATCGATTAATTTTGAGTAAAATTTCGACACAAGTTCATAGCCGAAATTCAAGTCAAATCTCAAATCCAGTTCAAAGTTGGATGTAGAGTCGAAATTATATTTGTATTTGGAGTCAGATTTAGATTTCGTCTTATTCGAACTCTGAATCTAATTTAAAGTCGAATGAAGAGGGTAATTATGAATTGAGTTTTGATCGAATTCGAAACCTAATTTTGTGTCAAATTTGGAATCGTATTTACAGAATATGAATTCGAATCCAACTAGGTAAAATTTTTGGTTGAATAAGAGGTCGAATTTGAAGTCGAACTTAGAGTAGATTCAAAGTCAAATTCAGAGTCAAATTTGGAGTCGAAATTGGGTTGAATTTGAAGCCAGATTGGGAGTCGAGTTTAAAGTCGAATTAAGAGTCATATCTGACCCTGTGAATCTAACTCATCGTTGATATGATATTCTTACTTGGGTTCGAATCGAATTCTAAGTCGAAATCTTAGTCGAATTCGGAATCGAATTCTGACTCCAATCAGGAGGTAATCATGAATTGAACACTTCAAAACCATTAATCGACTTTGGAGTCAAATTTGGAATCGTATTTGGAATCGAATTTCAAGTCAAAGCAAGAACTTGGAGTTCAATTTGGAATCGTTTTTTGACTCAAATTTAAAGTCGAGATTTAGGTCAAATTTCGAGTCAAGTTGAAGGTCATATTTGGAGTCAAATTACAAATCAAGTTCAGAGTCGAGCATGGAGTCAGATTTGGAGCTGTATTTAGAGTCAGATTTGTAACTCGGATGGGAACTGGTATTCTTAATGCAAATAGGCCTATTTCATCTGTGACATACGGAATTCTTCAGTGTCGAGTGCTCGTGTATGAATTTTATATTTCCCTTATTTTCTACTTACTTACTTTAAATAACAGTTCAACAGTTTGAATTCAAAACTGTTCATCAATTCAACATTTTGTTCTTTTAGTTTAAATCGAGGCTTAATGATATTTTCTTATGTTGCCAAATTCTGAATGTATGTATATATTTTAACTGGCACATTTTCCTCGGAATGCCTCATTTTCAAATGGTTCGAACAAAATCCATTTACAAAAAAAAACGACTTAACCCCTGCCCGTCACTACCAGAAGCAACCTTTTTATGCATTCATGTTCATGAATCTTTCGAGCCGTCAAGTAAAAGCTTTTTGTGTTTCCTTTCAATTTATTCCAACCTCTTGGAGCGACGAACGCCGAACTTTGACACTGCCCTTTTCCCTGTGCCGTATGAAAAATACAGCGAAAAGAGCAAACATTAAAACCGAAGGAAAATGATGTTTTTCAATCACACACCCGCCGAACGCTGCTCATTTAAATACCATCCGATATAGGAACATGTCTTTCGCCCATCATCCCCTGGCAAGAATATGACATGCTGGAACGAATGGCACTCTCTGGCCCCGTTCTGCTTGATTCACGGGAAGATATATGTATGCACATACCTCGCGTGACGGGGAGGCTCATTTGGAATTCATCAGCCTCGCTTCAATATATGCAGTGTGTACATATAATTCACATTCGAAAAACACTAAAAACTGTCAAACCGCTCGATCGTTTTAGGAATTTGAGAAATTCATTACATCATCGGACCGAAATATGACCGAGGTCATCAAAACATAAAAGATCGTTCTCATCCTCGATGTCAACGACGACGACAACGACGCCATCGTTCTGATTGTAGGTCCGTCCCCGAGAGAAACCGGCTTCAGAATATTCTATTAAACCGTTTAATGACATAGAAAAATCCGGTTTACCCCCCTAGTCCAAAAAATGTCCCGATGGTGGTGTGAAGAGGCAGTCACGGTGGTGGGAGGAACAAACAAATCTCGCCAAAATCGGTTCCATAAAATTAAATATTTATATTCAAATTTGCCTTGCAGGATGGGTGCGACCTGGTAAGACGATGATAGCAGGGGAGGAAAAAAGGCAAGGGTATCGAGCGCCGCCATCATGCTCACAGAGAACCAACCACCTACGCGTGTTCCGAGCAACGATTGGATGTGAACAAAATGATTGAGGAAAAATTAAACTTGTGACTAGAAGCTAAATGACGAACATGCGAGCCATCCCACGCCGGTTTTTAGAAGAAGAAGGTTCAGGTTCAGTTTCTTCTGCCGGCCGTGGTCATGAATACAAAAACTAACTGTGCGCACACTGGACTGGAGACCGGCGACGGAGAAACTGTATCGAATCAGTTGGTTTTGTCGTTGTCTGTTTGGGATTTGGGTTAGTCTTCTGTGGAGAACAACAAGTCGGTTGTGTGCTGCTTTTTACGCTCTAGAGGCTAAAATCACCTTATGTCGATTTATGATGGGCAACATTGAATATCTGAGATTAGACGGGATTATAATATCACAATGAATATCAAATCACCGAACGTAATAAAAGTCAAATCGTACTACTTTGCGTTATCCAAAAATATTCTGTTGTTAAGGCCTTAAGACATACAAGCGTAACTAGTGACCAGTCTAACGAATGGGTGATAGATGGTAAAGATTATTCAAGAACTAACTGGAATAAAAGACAAAGAATCTAATCTGGTTACCGTTAGGATAGGTCATCATGAGTTCTTACAAGTGAATTTCTAAACTTTTAAAACTAATGTATATTAAGAAAGATGTAATCCTTGTATGTTCTTTTTGATGTATTGTTTAAACCCTAATTTGAAACCCAAAATAATAAATACTGTCACACTTAAAGCCCCATTTCGGATACTACATTTACAACGGTTTCTTTGGTAACCTCAAATGTAAGTTCATAAAGCGATGAAAAATAGCCACTAGACTGATCAATAAAATTTGAAAACGTTAAATTCACACGACTGTTGCCTTTAGTGTTATAAAAACATCCGACCTATTTAAACGCAGGCCCACATCAAGTCACAAATTTAAATTCGTTCTCTTCCTTGATAGATTATAAAATGATAACTTCATGTTACATAAAATGCATAACATATTGAACTTCGTAACCCCTAAAGGTAATACTCGAAAATTAAAAATCTTGAAATATTATAAGAATTGGAGGTATAAGAAACAAATGTTTTCAAATTAATTTCAACCTTTCAATCATTTCAATTAAACTTTAATACCGCATCTTGACTTTTCCTAATAACAACTTGGACTAGATTCTTGTTCCCTGGACACTTGCAAAACTTTAAGGTAGGTTTACTTCAAAATACCAGGTCCCAGGGCTGGTCTGGTTCCTAACCATTTTGGAAAGAAGCACACAAGTGTTGCCAGATCAGTGGAAATGCAGCCCAAAAGTGTTTCTGAAAATCCTCCAATACTTCTTATCGATGAACATTATAGTTCTGAGATGGTGATCAATGGTCAAGTACACTATTTTTTTAATCATTTCGTTTATTTGTTAGGCTCAGGTGTGTGTAACACTTTACGGAGCCAAAGTACCAAGTACACTATTTACAAACAGTAGAAATGCTGCAATTGATCATATAGAATCAGTTGAAAAAGCTGAAATAGTTCATTATCACAAATCAGCTCACTTTTGGAAAGCTTTACCACATAGAGGAACTGTCACATTATTCATCTTATGATCCATTGTTCGTATAAATCAGAAATGTAGGTTTGACGTATCAATCAATAGATTCCTTTTGTGGCTTGCTTTCAACAACAAAATAAAACAAAAAATAATTAAATTTAACAATGTATAAATCAGAAAGGAGATGAAAATGGGAATGGTAACTCTAGTTGCTATACTTTTATCGAGGTCTTTTAGCGTAAAGCGATTTTGCTTGTTTAATTCTAGGAATATTCTAGTTTTAAAAAAAATGCACCTTTTAGAGTGTTCACCGACAATAGGCGATGTATTAACTCCACAAAGAAACAGGAGATGAAAGCCAAACAAAGTACTCAAATCACGACGGCGCAAATAAAAAAAAATCACCATATTGCATCGAATTGACTTGACAGCAGAACCATAACAAGAAAATTAGAACTGACATTGACATTGAGAAGAGTGAAATTTATATCACAGAATGGCACGTAGCCGCTCCAGACAAACAGAAGATGAAGAAATTCACAAACTACAAAAGAATTAAGAAATCATGTAGAAATAACAAAGATAGGTAAAAAACCTTATTAAATTTATAAACGCGACACTGATGAACTAAATAACAAACAGACAAAAAGACGACACGCCATTATACAAAACAGGTGACATGAACATGACTGAGAGAAAGGGAAAGCAAACTTGAAAATGTTTCACTTTTTGAGGCAGTGTCAACAGCCTCTCTATGGACGACATGATCCTTGCACAGCTGGTGAAATGCTTCAAAAGGAGTTACAATCAAGCGCTTTGGATTTTCAGGTTCTGCATACAATTAGAACTGCATTACTACTCAGAAAGTTCCACGTAAAAATAGGTCTTTTTAGATGTACCCAAACGAAGCGGCTAATAAGACATAAATTTACGTCCTTTTTCAAATTTACACGAAGAAAAAGCTGAACACCTAATTTTACATGCCATAACGCAAATTTCAGTTAAAAGAACAATTTTCATAGATTTTTAGTATTTTCATAAACAAATCTATAATTTATAAATCTAATAGGTATTAATAGAGCGTGGAACTGCTATTTTACTGCATATGTTGCAATTGATTATGCGATTCAAAGCTTATGTTCAGAATCGTAAACAACAAAAAAACATATTTTTCCAGCATCCTATAAGAGAAGCTCATTTGAAAATAATAGCATTGCACTAAAGATATCTATTTCAGATTTGTTTTGTGTTTTTCGATAATGTGATTAAATCCACACAAAAAATTATTTGAAACTATTAAATGTTTTAAAGTAAAGATAAAATTTTACTCCAGCCACTTCTGTGACAATGCTAGACTCTGGACTGTTCACTTTCACTTTTTTTTAAACACTATTTTTTTTAAAAACTTTTTTGAGCGTATTAGTAGAACGATTGTGATTGGGAAACTAGGAGAATTTGAAATTTAACACTTCATTTGACCACTTTTTAAAAATAAAAAATTAAGCCTTGAAACACTTTTTTAAAATTTCGCTAGTAATCGCGAGCAAATTCCATTTAATTCCACTATGAGCTTATCTTTTGACAGATAGGCCTATTTCGTCTGCTACTTACAGACTTCTTCAGTGTCGAGTGCTCAACTTGGACTGTTGAAAAATTTCACATTTATAGTATGGCCTCACAAATGAGTCAAGCATTTATATTTCAGTTCGCGTTCGTGTAATTTTGAGTGTCTCAATCCATAAAATTAAATCCACATGACCTATTTTTCAACTCTTGATGTGATATTGCATCACAAAACATTACTTTACATCATATTGTATTTACTTTTAGGAGACAACCATTATTTTTGGATTTGCATCTATTATCATATAAAATTCAGTCATTTACTAATTTCCATGTCATGAAATTTAAATCTTTTACCAATTACAGCTCATGTAATTTTAATTATTTTTAGGGGTGTAGAACAAATAGAAATAAAGAGAAGGTATTGATAGTTCCGTATAGGGATACGGCAGGCTTTTGAAATTGAAAGATACAAGTTTGAAAACGAGCGGAGGGCATTTGAACGGTAGTATTATGTGCTCGATCAGATACTACCGTTCAAATGCCCTCCGCTCGTTTTCAAACTTGTATCTTTCAATTTCAAAAGCCTGCCGTTACCCTATACGGAACTATCAATACCTTCTATTTATTTCTATTTGTTCTAGCAATAAATTACTACCCACGCCTGGAGCCTCGCATGGAGATGAGAAATTATCTGGTTCTTACAAATTTCATCATAAATCGTTACTCCGCGCATGGGAGAATACAAAAAACAACAATCAACGTGAACAATTGTCAGCCAAATGTCAAATAAAATAGTTATTCATTGTTTCAGAGATTAATGATCTTTTGGCATGATCAAACAGTCATCGGGTGACAACCTGGATGAAGGTTACAACCGACCTCCGGTCCTCAAAAGCTCTTATCTCACGTCGCCTCCACGAGTCTCATGATCACAAAAGAATGCTAACTGAAATATGGTAACGCAAGATGACGTAGCCTAGGTAATGTTGTCAATTTGACAATAGCATAGCGAGGTGATGCGACTGAAGATATTATACCAGGAAATCATATTGCATATTTTCCATACTCATTCAACTAATTGTATTTTCATTTGTTTAATTGTTTTGAATTCCATTTATATTTAAAGTATGGAAGAACAACACCAAAAGCAAAAGCATACTTTGGTAATTCAGCAATGCAGCATAACATTCATCTTAAATCATTCAGAATTTCAGATACACTCACCACGTGGTTTACAGATGGAGAACTGTGCAGTTTTGTATTCTTTCGATGCACAGTGATTGTGATTTTTCAAGTTAAATTTCTTCTCGGAAGTGCTTTTACCTGTGATTTTTACTGTATTGCATTTGTACGCGAAGTACTGATTGTGTTCGGGCTGTTCTATTCGAAAAGGATTATGTGAAAATATTTGCCGAATAGCAGAGTGCTACTTCTGTAGAGAAATAAATGCATCCTTTAGCATCACAGGGAAGCCGTCCAAATGAAGACTGAAAATTATCAACAATACCCGGTGAGATCTATCTGAATTTGAACGATACTGCTAAATACGTGCCATCCTCAAACCAATAAGATTTGACGATGGAAGTGTATGCACAGTACCTATATCTATTTGACGTTCGTACTGTGTTTATGCGGGGCTTGTTGTAAGTGAAAGTGACCTCGGAATGGACGTGAGTAACCAGGTATTCTGCAATGGGTCACTGGAACCCAACAGAGCTATCTCGTTCCAACTCCCGGGCTAAAAATGTTTGTCGAGTCGACAACAGTTCGTTTAACAGCAAACATTTTTCTTCCATAAAATCACTGCCAGACGGTGGGCGTTGAATTGTATACACACACACACACACACACATTCACCTTAAATCATTCAGCGTCCTCTCTAGAGTTTTCAATGCACAAATTCAGAATTCTCTAAAAATAAACTATGAACTCAGCTATTGGATAGGCGGTCAGCAGAACAGCTTTAAACACGGTCTGAATAAATGTCTCTATTACAGACTACTATTTCATTTTGAAAAAGTTAGTTATAACAGTTTAGTTTATTTCCATGGCGCATGCCAACGGGAAGAAGGCCAACAAGCAGACTGTCACCGACAAGGTTGCCACGATATTTGAAACTAAAAGGTTTTGAACCTAAATTAAATAGGCTACAAAATAAATCATTGTTCTGGGTTGACGAACAACTTCCTTGAATTGGAGTTTAGAAATATGTTTTTTTTTTCGATTTATTTTATCTGTTCGATAAAATGACGAGGCTGCACCCCATGCGTAATTTTTATGTTATCTCAACTGAATTGTAACTTGTGTGCTACTACACTAAAAATTTATTTTCGTATAGTAGCTTTCACGCGTTTCGTAAACATGGATTTTGTACATAGAACAAATGTCTCGTATATTGTATGAAACATTCATAATGCTTTTTATCTTGGGAAATGCTATAATTACACCTTTTTGTAGAATGCACGAAATGAACTTCGTGATGACCAGCCAATCGCTGATTCTCTTTTATACCGTACTCATGTATGATGGTGTTGCTGCTGGTATGGGCAGAAATAAATTATCTATCCCAAAATAAAAATCACAGCGCTGTCGTGAGCTATAACTTCATGCTCATTCATCAAAATTGTTCTCACGTGTCAGTGTGGCCTAGTGAGATCAACCACGGATTTAGAATCAGCACATTTCAAATATTCAGGTTCGAACCCCATGTCAGAAACAATAAAAACACAGCTGGACAATTCCACGTGGTTGCGCTTGTTTTTGTCAATTACATTTTGAGTCGATAAAGTAGATCTGTCAGTTCTTCATGGAACCACCAGAGAGACGTTTCTTTTTAATTTGTGACCAAATATTCGTAGCTCTTTGCATTGTTTCCGTACAATGTACGAATGTTCTTTCTGTGTCAACAAAAGCTTCGTGCTTTTGACAGTTGCGCGTGCAATTAATTACGAATGTATCTTCATAAAAAGAACAAATCAGTTTCGTTGCTGAAAACAACGAATGGATTAGTGAGTATTACTTTCGATTTTGTAATATAAACTAAAATTAACTTTCAGTGTAGGGCGACATGCCTGTCGTGAATTCGCCGAAGTTTCAAGCTTCTCGCAACAAGACGACAATCCGTGCGCTTCAAAATTAGTTAAAAGACTGACGCAATAATGCAGAAAACAAAGGCTTACCGCTTTGGTTCAAACACAGGTCATGTGTATGTGTGCGTTTATTCAGTTCATCATACTAACGTAGCACGCTGGCTTGAGTTCACTCATTTTAATTTGATTTTACTAAAATATCTAATAATTTTCAGATTAATTCCACCATGCTTAACTATTACAGTTCTATCTACCACAGACAGGTCTCTAATCGAACGGGAATTCGTTAGAGGTGTTTGGCGAAAGGTTTTCCCGTGATGATATCAACTGCGAATGAAATTTTCTCATCGGCTTGAATCGGTTTTATGGATATCGTTTACTTATTTGAACGACCTTTGTTCCAGCAATATTCCGTTTCCTTAGTCAACCAACTTGTTTCACGCCCATAGATTTGGGAAAATCAGAACCCTCCCCGGAAGGGTCTCAATAAGGTCGGGCAACCCCAACATTGGTAGATGGTCTCCCTCGGGAGAGGCGCCTAAGCCAATTTTACTTCTCCACGGAAAACTCGCAAGGCTGGCAGTTTACAAACGTCGTAATTGATACAAACCACTATCCGAAAATTATTTTTTGTCAGGTTAAAAATCGCGAAGTCGTTAGAATTGGCTCGTGTGCAGCGTTCTCAAACATTCCCGGTAAACTATCGATCGGATGAATCATAGCAAGCACCATAGTTGAACTTAGCTGTTGGATAATGATATCGCCAAGAAATTCAATGCCAACCAAAGCACCGTCAGAAGCATTTCTCTGGGAGAAGGATTTCAATCTTTTCGGGCCAGTTAGCAACCAAACAGGACACTGAAGCAGAACCTAGTTGCTAATAGATGTGCTTGAGTGTTGTATAATGAGTTTCTTACGAAGTACGAAGGATGCATCCCCATGGACGACTTAACGTACATGAAGATGGATTATGGGCAGCTTTCCTGACAAATGTTCTTTAAAGCCACAGATTTAGGTGATTCCGAGGTTTAAACTCGTTTTTGCCAATAAATTCGCAAGAAAGATTTGTCAAGGTGTTTTCTGGAGCGGACAAAAAACCCAGGTTTTCATGACAAATAAGATTATGGATTCCAACATATAGAAGCAGGAATGTCTGAAAAAACGTGTTCTTTCATACGTTAAAACTTCCAATGAACCTGTAAAGTGATGGCCTGATTTGGTAAGTTACAGAGGAGGCATCAAGACAACGAGGTGGATTTTTTCGTAAAGAACATCAATCCACCCAACTGCCCTCAACTCCGTCCGATTGAGGAATGTTGGGCAATTGTCGATGCGAAGAAAAGTGGCTTAGGATGCAACAGAGATGAAGAGGTAGTGGAAGAAAACTGACGCTCAGGTTAGACAACAGAGTGTCCAAAATATGAGGAAGTGGTGTTTGAAGAAAAGTTAGAGATTTCATCAAAACCAAATCTAAATCATTGTATGCCTTTAAAGTGCAATAAATGGCCGTCAAATTGAGAATGCAACATGTTTCTTTAATTAACATGGTTCCGTGATAGATCCGTTCTCTGAGCATCCAAACATTAATTGATTCAAGCTTCATTCCATTAAGATTGAAGTTGTGAAAAAAGTGATTCGTGATTTTTTTTTGCTCGATTAAATGTTGTTATTTAATATAAATACACACACACATGTATTTTTTATAGATTGACCATTCACAGATCTTTGATGTTCAATTTATCGGTACTAACGTACTAGTTGCCAATGTTTTGTCTAATACTGTACATTCCAGGAAACACAAAATTGCAAATGAACGAAACGTGGAGGCAATATACACACAGGCATACATTTAACGTCACAGGAATTATAAGTATATCACCTCTACTTTGTTGCCACATCCACTATCATTAACGACCTTGCGTTAACTCGGTATTGAACTAATTAAAATGAAGTACAGAGCTAACCCGTATATTCTTCACATCACTTAATTTAAAAAAAAAAAAAGCATTATTTAAAGGGTAATAGTAGAGAATTTAAACTGCCATCCCAAGTAACATTCCCAAAACCATCCAGTTTTATTAGGTTTTATTAAACTTTTATTAAAGCCACTAGAAATCAATTTGGTTTTGTTATGTCAGCAAGAGGTGTGATTAGGTTGCAAATTTTAGTCAGGTTAATGAGAACCTACACAGCTTCCAAAGATCGCGAAACCTTGTCTTCTAAGATTCCTTTTACTCCTATCGAAGGTTTATCTTGACTTTATGAGCTATGAGTAAAATGCTGTTTTGAAATGCCGTTTTAGAACTTATTTATATAATCTTATTATGGTCAGTTGAAAAAGCATTTTGAAAGCATTTTGCCTCCAGTAAATGCATTAAACGGCAAATTGGCACTGAGGGAGGTCTCTAAATCACCAAATACTTTTATCTTTATTTTTTTATCTTCGCAATAGCTAATACTGGCTTTTTGGCAAAACTGTGGCAAAACTTACAATTGCTATATTGAAATATAAGAAATCATTGAAATGTGGAAAAACACCAAATTTTAAATGTAATGCAAATGAACTGTAGATCAAAGACCAATTTCGGCATTCTTTTAGAAATCCTTCTTGAATTGCTTAATTTTTAGGAAATTCATGATTAATTTATTGAATATATTTGTCTCAATTTTGTTTTTGTAAACTCACATAATTTCTAAGGCGAATTAATGTCCGGCTCTAATCGTGCCAATATTCACCATAAAATTAAATGCGCATATAATTTGGAGCATGATACGCTATGATAGAAACTTTCCCGCAATACTAGAACTTTTTTTTAGATATTATTTACTGTTAAATTAATCAGAAAAGCAGAGAATTGAACAAAGCAGAACATCAAAAACCAACCACGATATCACCGTGAAGTTTGACAGCTGTGGCCATTTGGTCCTAGGCTGGTTTTTATGGCAGCCAATAAATTTTATGCAGGTTCTCAAGTGGTCATAATATCTTTCACTAGAACATTTTCAAAATCTGTATGGTCTTATAAAGGTTTTATTAATTTGTTTTCACAACCGTCTATACACATTTAGGCTTTAAAGATGCATAGAGGAGGTGTTGGTGGACAAAACAGTTTTGAATGTAGGTTTATTAACAAAGACGGGAGAAGTGCTATACAGCGGGATTAAAACTAAAATTGTTACTTGGGTGCTTAGTCACGACATAAAAACATTCCGAAAAACAACCATGAACACGCCAGTACTAGTAAATTTTCCTTCATTCCGTTGCAAGTGTAGCAGCGCTCACACCGGACTCAGCTAAAGACTGGACTCGGAAAAAATGAGACACACAAAAATGATCACCAAAAATTCATTTTAAATCGAATACTTCTCAAATTTTCAGGGATTAAATAACTAAATATTAACTATGTTTTGGCATAATTTATCTATTGAATTTCCTTCCCCAAGCTGAATGCTCGTACATTTCTCTTAACACTGCTCATGAGAACTTCGGCGAGGTTTTGTCCATCTTCTTTACACAATTTCTCCCAGTTTTTCTTCAAAGCTTCATCGGTTTTCTTCAACTTCTTCTTCATTATCGCCCAAAACTTTTCGATCGGACGAAGTTTGAACAGCGTGGGACCACGGTGAGAGCGGCGAGAAGGGCAGCAAGCGCTTCTGCAAGCGTTCCTCTCGATAAATCTGCCCGTTTATGGTGCCGGTTGTAACGAACGGCTTGCTGTACCGTTCGCACTCGCAGATCGCCTGCCACAACAGGTACTTCTTCGCGAATTTGTCCATCTTTCTCTTCCGGAACTTTTCCGGAACCTCCATGCGGGACGTACCGACAAAAAACTCGAGGCCGGGGATTTGTTTGGTGTCCGCCTTGATATATGTCTCGTCGTCCATGACGAGACAGCCTGGCTTGACCATCCACTCACGGTACAGCTTCCGCGCACGCAATTTGGCCACCGTGTTTTGCTTGTCAGTCCGGTATAGCGCCTTCCTGACCTTAAAAATACGTTGCCCAGCCCGCTCCATGGTCTGCTGGACGAACCACTTCGACAAATTGACCTTTTTGGCCACGTTTCGGGTGGAAAGGTTCGGGTTATTCTCAAAGTACTGCCTTATCTTCCGCGCCTTCTCTGGGTATTCCGTTTCGGTTTTCGGCCGTTTCCAGCTCGATGGTCTTCGTGTCTTGGAACATCTTCACATCGAGAGACACGGATTCCAAGCCTTTTGCCGATCCATCTGTGCGACTGACCAGGATTATCGATCACCGCGCCCAAGATTTTCTGGCGTAGCTCTTCTTGTATCGAATGCATCTTGAAAACTACTTAACAAATCGCAAGAAAATTTTGCACACATAAACACAACACTCTAAACTAGTATTATCCAAAATTTCATTAATTTTTACGAACGCGATGAAAAGTTACACCCAAAACAAAGTGTCGCATCCGTGAGCTGAACCAGCCGAGGCTGAAAAGCTCAATAATAAAGATATCTAATCTAATCTAAAGTGTCGCATTTTTCCGAGTCCAATCTTTAGTTTGATATAAAATAAGCTTAAAATACCAAAACAAGGCATTCCGAAACCATCATATTTCCCTCTATCATTTTATGCTACAAAACCCAAACTTCCAACATCCCCCCAACTGACGGTACAAATCGTGCTCGATCTCAAGCGTACGTAGGACTTTTCTCTTTTATTTATGCGCACCCAGCATCTTCGTTTTGGTTTGTTTTTTTTCGAAAAATTTGCATGACTTGCACATTCTTTTTCTTTTCTTTCCTTTCTTCGTTCCAATCTCCGTAGGTAAATTTCCAATGTGCCGACCCAATCTTCACGACGACGACGACGACGAACGACCCGTTTCGAACAAACGAACGAAAGAACGCTCTACAATCATCGATCGGCAGCCGGCATCCCGCGCAGCATCCAGCAATGAACCTTTCTTCCTTGGCCAAAGCCAAGTGCCCTAGTCGAGTAGGAGTGTACCTACGTGTTAATTCAGGGAAACGCGCCTTGTCCGCTCCTCTCGTGCTGTTGGTTCACTTTTTTTCTTTCTTTCTTTTCGCGTTTTTGTTCCCGCTGCTGCTTCCAACCATCACATACTACGAAGTGACTTCAATGCGGGGCGGCAAGGAGTAAGCGAGGAACCCCCAAAAAAAAAACAGCAACGAGTAACCCCCCTGCCCCACATGGCATTAATGGCGTGTATAAGCTTTTGTTGCTTCTTGGTGGATCAGTTTTCCTCTCCGGCTGTGCGGCTTCTTAATTTATGCTCTACATACTTTCCTGGACAGAATTGACTTTTGTGTCGATCTCGGAACGGAGGAGGGCTGCTGCAGCACAGTGGAAAGCGAAAAACGATGGTACCACCTTCGGAAACATTGAAATTGCTTTTTGTTGCTGGTGAATCAGAGCAATATCAGTGAATGGGTGCGTGGGGCGGGGAAGAGACTATCGAACATGCTACACGTTTATGCACTGACAGTGTCGATTCATGCGGGCCAGACTGCAACGACGGACAGTTCGAAAAAAAGAAACACGAGATAACGCTTGCGAAATGTGTCCTTTTATCTCGATGTCCTTTCCCGAAATTGACATCGTTAATCTTGGCTTTGTGTTTCACGTTTTTGTTGCTGTTGTTGGTTGTGGTGATGATTGTTTTGCTACCTTATATTCTTTGCGTGGGGAAAAAATACTCCTCGCTGATAGGTCTTAACTCCACTGAAAATAGTAAGCAAACCTCTCGGTAATGTCATACTAATTGAAAAATGTTTACACATTACTTTTCTAGAGAGTCTGTAATCACTGATGGGCATTCCGTGAGCCATTGTGTACGATTCATATTAAAACCGGCATTAACAACGCTCATCATGTGACCCATGGGGTGAATCAGTTTGCTTCGAAGAACAGACTGTTCGAAAATACAGCTTCAAGGCATCCAAAGGGTAGCAAGAGTAGAAAGAAGAGCCGAGAATCTAGAAAAGCGCATTAAGATAAATCCACCTTTTGGTCATTAATCCAACATGATACATTACTTTTTCTGACGACCCCTATGAGGCATACACCGATCCAGTGGCGTAGCATGACTGGGTTGAACCTCATATTAGTCAGAATATGTTATTGTTTGTGTGTAACAGTTTCCAAATTTGGCATACATAGACATCAAGCAGACCTTTTAGACTTTTATAATTTCACTCAGTTAAGATTTTATCAAAAATATTTGCATGAATCAGAAATCTTGATTGGAGGAGAAAATCGTAATTTGACGACACAGTTTGAAAGAAACATAAAATGTTCTGAGTTATCTTTGTACATAAAAGAAATGCTAGATTTGGCATATATTAACGGGATCTTTCATGAGAATTTAAGTCATACATTACTAAAATATTCAATACTGTGTTAAACTGTATTAATTGTAGTATACCCAAGCAACAATTTTAGTTTTATTCAAGCCGTATAGCAATCTTTCCGGCTTAGTTGTTAAAACTACATTCAAAACTGTTTTGTCCGAAAACACCTCCTCTATGCATCTTTAAAGCCGAAATGTGTACAAATCTGCCCACACTAGATGGTTGTAAAAACAAATTAATAAAACCTTTACAAAACCATACAAATATTGAAAGTGTTCTAGTGAAAGATGATATTACCACTTGAGAACCTTCATAAAACCTATTGGCTGCCATCAGAACCAGCATAGGGCCAAATAGCCACAGCTGTCAAACTTCACGGTGATATTGTGGTTGGTTTTTGTGGTTCTGCTTTGTTCGATTCTCTGCTCTTCTGATTCATTTAACAGTAAATAATATCTAAGCAAAAAGGTTCTAGTGTTGCGAGATATTTTGTTTAATAGCAAAATATCCAAAACAAATTGAGTTTTTTGTATAGCTTATCATGCTCCAAATCATATGCGGATTTAATTTTATGGTGAATATTGGCACGATAAGAGCCAACAATAAATGCGCCTCGGAGATTATGCGAGTTTACATCATCAAAAATAAAATAAATTATTCATGAATTTCCTGAAAACTTATGGAATTAAATAAGGTTATCTAAAAGAATGCCGAAATTGTTCTCTGATATACAGATCATTTGCATTACATCTAAAATTTGATGGATTTTCACATTTCAATGCTTTCTTATATTTCAATATGGCGATTGGAAGCAATCACAGTTTTGCCAAAAAGCCAATTAATCTTCGCAATGGCTACTATCAAACTGTTTGGTCATTTGGTGACTTCCCTCAATGCCAGTTTTCCGTTGAATGCATTTACTGGTGGCAAAAAGGTTTTAAAATGCTTTTTCAACTGACCATAATACGATAATTTGAGCTAGTCCTAAAACGGCCGTTCAAAACTGCATTTTACGAATTCGTAATGTCAAGATAAAACCTTTGATAGGAATAAAAGGAACTTTAGAAGACAAGCTTTTAAGATCGTTGTAAAGAAGCTGTGTAGGTTCTCATAAGCCTGACTAAAATTTGAAACCTTTTGGCACCTCTTACTGCCAAAACAAAACCAAATTGATTTTAGTGGCTATCATAAAACTTTAATAAAACTTCATAAGGCTAGATGGTTTTGGCAATGTTACTTGGGGTGCGTGGTGTACTCGGTGCTAGACGCTGCTTACAACTTCGGTTCAACCTTGGGTCAACTGAGCAGATGAGCTTTTGCATACAATATTTTTGACAATGTTTGAAATATCCCAAACCTTTACACAATTTATAAGGTAACCGTGTACGGTATGTGACGCTCCATTTATGTGCATGATATTTTACAGAAATGTTCACTACTTTTTCGAACTGTGAAGGGTCGCCCAACAAATTTTTCACTATACTCTCCCGTATTTGGCAAAATTCTCCTTAGGGATTCAGTAGCTCTCCCAAGGATTCGACAGTAGAATCAACAGTAGAGTTCATACATGTTTCTAGAAATTTCCTATTGGTTCGGCAAAATCCTCTTTCTCCCTCTTCTGGTTTATGAGAATCCTGCAGTAGGTTTGTCAGAATCCTTCTCTCGTTGTATTCGAATGCTTCTTCGGATTTGTCAGAAATAGAATTATTTTAAACTAGCTGAACCCAGTGCGAGCCTTGCTACGCATGCAACTAAATTAATGAAAATTTTATAGAACTGGTGCCTTTATGGTTTTTTTCGGAATGAGTTTTGTTAAAATATTTTCATATGCTATATGTGTGTAATTTCTGCAAAAAAGGAAGTCTGTTTCTTTATTTGCCCTCGGATCGTTAGTTTCTACCATGGTTTTTCTTTCTGTGTAGAAGAATTTCATAGACAAAGCATTTACCTTCAAACTACGCCGTATCCTGTCAGTTTGAACATAATTTTCTCTTGCATAACCTTAGATTAACTTCTTGTGCATAATGTAGCACTGAGAGTAACTCAAGCATTTCACATTTTTGACTTATAAGGGGTTGAAACTTCCATCAGAACATGCCACTTACCCTAGAAATACACATTTTGTGTTTTAATTGCCTGGGTACTTCTCATGTTTGGTAAAAAAATTCTTTTTGATTTTATGAGAACCGAACCACCATAGAAAATAATCCTGCCTACATGCCAAATTTCTGTTCCATTTGCTTAATTAGTTCTCGAGATATTGGGTTTCATTTGTATGGGAGCCCCATCTCTAACTATCTTAAGAACCTTCCCCTGCCCCAAAAACTTCTCCATGCTCCTTGCTGATCGACAGAATTTCATTTTTATATATGTATATAAATAGATAGATCATATTGGTTCATCCTCCTTCTCCTAATATTTCAAGGAAATTACCAATTTCTCAGAATCAATTCCCGAATTCGTAAGAATTTCTCTCAGAATTCGAAAGGAAAAAGAAAAGTACACAGAAAGAAAATCTGAATTTTCATTCAGATCATATAAAATTAAATTTCCTGGTGTGTTGGTGATTCTTCCTCAGGTCCAAAGTTTCGTCGTTCGCGGGTATAGTGGGAGAAGATAATTCTGTTTCCTGCAACCAAGTGCCAGTAACTAGAACTAGATTTTAGAGGAAAATACCACAACCGTGCTAAAGTGAATTTTGATTCGGTATTCAGGATTAGTTTGTAAATTAATCAGTGCAAGAAGAGTGTATTGGACACAGATATCATATTTTTACTACCAGAAGGCTTCCGACACGTCGGTGACGGCCGGGTTGATGTGGACGAGTGCCGACGGCAGCAGCAGGACTTGGCTATCTAGGATATCGAGGAAAGCTGGTTTGCAAAGCAACAAATAATTTATTTCTACCATATTTTGAAGACAATTTCCTGTTTTATTTTATTTTATTTTGTCTATTTTGTTTTGTTTTGTTTTTCGTTATGCTTGTTTTTTTTCAGTAACATTGGAGCGGCCCATTGCTTTTGGCGAAAAGTGCTACATATTTTCAGCGTATCGTTAACCAAAACGAACCCTGCTGCTGACCTTTCCCCAACTATCCAACATCCCAGTGATTTCTCGTGGAAGTGCAGAGGATTTTTCGGCTTCCTAAAAAGCGAATATCATGTCAACGTTCCTTCCCATTCCCTACTTGACTAGCATTCGGACACGGACGGCGCCGGTATTAGCTTTATAATAGGTCACCAGTTTTACACATTGAAGATGTATGTTAGTCCCAAACATCATCTGTTGGTTCTTTAATGCAAATACAGCTGATCTAGCAATAACGGAATTGCATCCGTGGGCGGTCAATCAGCTCTGCTCAATTATAATTTTCTTCCACACGGCAGCAACTTGCATGGAAAAGTTGTAATAAATCCTTTTGAATACAACATTGTTGATACTGTAGGTTGTGTAGGTTTGTTACGCTCCATTTATATTGAACAGACTACTTTTTCAGCTGTGTGAGTTTTGGACTCACGGCTAAGTGAATTGGGTGTAAATGTGTGAAAGTTGTCAACTTTTATATATTTGACCCAATCATAGCCTGGCGTTACTGGGCAATTATGAAGAGGGTCTTCATAAAGACTGGTAAATCATCTACACCGATAAAAATTTAAAAAACATTAGAATTTTCTGCGTTATCTACACAGAAAAAATTATTAATTTTAACAAGAGTGTAAAAATTTCGCTTCGTTTAATTGCAAGCCAAAGGAAATGTAAACAATGTGTGCATTCAACAATGTTTGCAATCTTGCATACAACAGGCTTGATTCAGGCGTTATCTGGCTCAAATTTACATGAAATATCCGATAATTTTCTGCCAAATCTAGCATTCCCTTTATGTGCATTAGATAACGCAGAAAATTCAATGTTTCTTTTTATCTGTGTAATGCACATAAGGGAATGCTAGATTTGGCAGAAAATAATTGGATATTTCATGTAAACTTCAGCCATATAACGCCTGAATCAGCCTATTGTAAGAAGATTACAAACATTATTGTATGGCGCATGAACAATTACAAACAATTTCGTTGTTTCCGCCTCCTTTGACTTGG